>SMOI01000124.1:0-89726 GCA_008000375.1 Poteriospumella lacustris
AGAGGAAGCGAGGAGGCGAGGCGAGGTCAGCGACAAGTGATGGACAAGAGATGGAAAGCAATGCCGAGATGAGAAACCAACAAACAGATACAGCGGAGACGCAGCAGAGAACAGCGTAACAAAACGCAGCACCGCGAGAAGGCGGCGGTGGGGGGGGGCAATAAATGAGAAACAAAAAACGTACAGCGGCAGCGGCAGAGAGACGCACAGACCGCCCACCGTCGACACGACAGTGACAGCGATAGCAGCACCAGCACCGCAACAGCGACGCAAACACTCAAACCGCAGCAGAGGCGGCACTCAAAGCAACAAACACCATAACACCATAACACATCGCAGGGGAGGAGGGGGAGCGTTCAATTCGTTCAATATAAGCGATATAAACAGAGAGAAAGAGAGAAGATGTACGCTGACAGCAGGGCAGAGAAAGACGCAGCCGCCGCCGACGACGACGCCACCGACGACGACGACGACGCCGTCGCTGCGGTGGAGCCACGCTCTACCACTGCCACCAACACCGGGCGGGCGGCGCCGACCAGCAGAAATAACAGGCTATAGGGGGCCAAGAGACTCGCGATGCTTCAGAAACCAATAAGAACACGAACGAACAGCACAGGACACAGCACAGGACACAGCACAGGACACAGCACAGGACAGGGGAGGGCCGCTCCAACTGAAGACAGTCAGAGCCAGAGGGGCAGCAATACAAAGCAGCGTAAACCAGGTACAGTATGGTGTGAAGAGGGGAGAGGGGAGAGGCGTGGGTATGGGCATGGGTAAAGCGGGGACGTAGATACCGCTTCAACCAGCAACCACCCGCCAACGGTCAGAGCGGACAGCGGACGCCGACAAGGCCCGAGGACACGGGAGAACAGCGCGAAAAATAAACGAAGCATGTAACGTAACAGAGATCAGAGACGATAAGGGCGGCAGAAAGACAGAGAGAGGAGGGAGAAGGGAGACAAGGGAGGGGGTGCGTTGGAGGCCAGAGACAGAGATGCGGGAGCAAGGACTGGCACCGTGAGCGATGAGACGCTCGATGGGAAGGCAGCCAGGGCGAGAAAGTGATGGGAGACTGAGGGCGGGGGGCGGGGGCTGCACGACGACACTATTGACAGCGAAAAGGCCTCACTGGCGGCTGATGATACACGCGACAAGGAGAGGCGAGTCCCACGGCAACGTAGACGCGCTACCGCAGAGCGGACGTGGGTGTGTTCACGTGACTTCCACCGCGCGACGCCTTCGCCGTGACTATGACCGTCGATTTCGATTGGCGCACCGGCTGCAACGCGCCGTCGTGCAGCGCGTCCTGCATCACCTGCAGCTCCAGCTCCTGGTAGCCCAGCAACAGGTCGATGGCGTCGTCGAAGTTGACCATCATCGGGCGATTCGGCGGGCCCTTCGAGCCCCACATTGCGCTGATACCGCCGCCGCGGAACCCGCCGCCCGCCCCATTGCCACCGCCGCCGTTGCCGTTCGGCGTCGAGGCGGCCGACGACGGTACCATACTCGCCGCTCGGAAGTCGTCGACGACGATCTTCATGTCGATGATCTTGTCGACGATGATGTGGTACTCGGTCTCCTCCTTCTCCAGATACGGGAAGATCTTCGGCAGCTTCTTCAGCAACAAATCGCGCTCCAGACGCTGCGAGACGAGAATGTTCAACGTTTCTTCCGGTTGATCCTCCGTCAGCGTCTCGAGGATGAAGAAGAAGAACTGCACACACTGTTCGGGCACGTACGGGATCGCGTAGATATCTTCCGTCGCGTTCGACACGAGGTTGCACATCTTCGCGAAGACTTCGATCCGCCGATGGATCTTGCAGTACGCCAAACACGACCGCAGCAGATCTTTGAAGAGGTTCAACGAGATCTTCTTGTTGTGATACCGCGTCAGTAACGCCTTCCGTGCCACTTCCAAGATCGATTTCTCGTGGAACACGGACGGTTCGGCGAGCAAGGAACTGTCAAAGCGACGTCGCCCCTTGCGAATCATCGTCGTGATCGAGTCACTCGGGTTGGCTTCGACGTGTTTCAAGAACCGACGGTGTTCGGCCTGGTGGCGCTTGTGCTCGATGAACAGTTGCTCGTAGATGTACCCGATCAACTCGCAGGTCGTTTCGACCGTCAGGGGCACGTGTTCGCGCGGGGAGAGCGTGACTTTGGCGTCGGTCCATTCGTGCTCGACCTCCTCGTCGCTTTCTTCGAAGATGTCGAACTCGTCTTTCTCGTAGACTTCGTCTTCGACGATGATTTGCACTTGCCGCGCCTCGCCACTGGACGTCGTGGCTCCTTTGACGCGGCCTTTCTTCGCGGCCGCATGACGGCGACGACGAAGCTTATGCGCATCGCCACCGCCGCTGCCGCTGCCGCAGCCGCTCGTCGGTGTCTCCGAGGCGGAGGATCGACTGATGGGCGCAGTGGCGTCGTCGACGCTGACCGTTTCCTTCGACGGTGACTCGGTAGCGGTAGACGTCGCGGCGGTGGAAGTGTTTGTAGCTGCCTCAGCGTCGGGAGCGCCGAAGGGTTTGAACGTCGCCGACGACTGCGTCGCCATCGCCACGCGCGAGTCGCCATCGTCGTCACTGACACCGACATCGTCGTCTTCGTCGTCGACGGTGTCGTACTGCGTCGGGTCCGCCGGTTCGATTTCGCCCGGCAACGACGACGGATGCACGTCCTTGTGGATGAGCACCATGCTTTGCCGCCGTCGGGGCTTCAACGTGCGCAACCGATCCTCCTTCAGCGTTTGCGTGGCGGCCTCCTACAGGAACAGACACAGACAGAAACAGACAGAGACAGTGAGCCTCCGCGTGGTGACGACAACAGCCAAGGGACAGCGGCGAAACTCACCGCGACGACGGGGCGGTACTGACGACGATGCAACGGCGTCGGAGCGGCGTCAGTCGACAACTGCCGGCTGATGCTGCCGGATCGTTTGGGATAGTCCTCCGACGAGATCGTGCTGAGCACCGGGTGGATGCGCATGTGGTCGGGGAAGTGCGCCGGGCGGTTCTCTTCGATCGCCTGCATTCCCATGCCCAAGAGACTCGTTTGGTGGCGCATCGGTGGCACGACAGCGGTGCCGTTGCCGGTGCCGTTGCCGTTGCCGGCGGGTGCCATGAGACCGTTCGGCAGCAAGGTCAACGGTGGTGGGCGGCCTGTGAAGCCGTTGTCGTGAGCCACTTCGCCGCTCAGCGGATCGGAGTCGTCCTCGCCGATCGGATGGTCAATGACCAAGGCGCGCTCACCGGAGTTCTTCCGACTCGCCGCGTCCTTCGCTTCCACGGCGCTGAAAAACGCCGCAGCCTCGGCTTTGGCTGTGGCACTCGCTCTCGCTGAGGCCATCTCCTCGCCACCACTGCGCTTGGTGGCGTGGCCACTGCTGCCATTGCTGGCTGCAGTCGCCACCGCCACGACAGCGATCATCGCTGCCGGTTCTTTGCGGTCGCTGTTGTTGGCCTTCTCCTCGGCCGCCATCAACACCGACGTCATTTTGTGCAGATTCGACAGCGGTGGAATGGCCGAGAGTCGTTTCGAAGCTTGTTTGCTCAAGGCCGCCGTCGGTGTCCGGTCGTCCATCAACGAGTCCACCAAACTCGTCGCGCGTTTGCTCTTCGTCTTCTCGCCAAAGCCCTGCGCGGGGACGGACTCGGCGGGCTCTTCTTCGGTGCCCGTCGAGTTCAAGATGTTGTCGTTCAGCTGCATCAATCGATGGATTTTATTGTCCAATTCGTCGGACAGCTTCTCCTCTTGGATCGTGGTGCGATTCGCGAGGTACTGGCGCCAGCGACGGAAGCGATAGCGCAAGGCGCGCCGTAGCGCGGTGCGGCGCCCCTTGCGTTTCCGCAGGGTGTGTTGTTTCCACAGGAAGAAACACGCGTCACGAATGAAGAAATCCGTGTGTTTGAACGCCAACCGCACGGTTTGATAGCGCTTGACGACGTCTTTCATGTGAATGCCCTGGGCGATCATGTCGGCTTCCACTTGCATGGTCTCCACGCGATTGACCAACTCCGCACAATGTTCGAAATACGTCGACGTGCGCACGAGTTCCTTGAGCGCGTGGTCTGGATGTGTGGTGAGTTTCTTTTCGACGGGTTTGAAGTCGACGAAGATGCAGTTGCAAAGCTCCCAGAGGATGGGTCGGATGAGGTCGGCGTATTTCCCCAAATGTTGACACATCTTCAGCATCATGTCTACTGCGGCCGCGGCTTTGAATCGTGTTGGTTCGTCGCCAGCTCCTTCGTAGTTGACCATCTCCAAGTAGCGAGTCTGTGAGCAAGGACAGATATGCGAGTGTCAAGAGCGAGCGGGTGCGGTCCGTGTCTCCAAGCGAACATACCTCGATGAACAATGCCAGAGAGTCAAAGTCTTGTTCTTCTCGGTTGTAGGAGCGGCGTAAATCATCCGCGACACTTCCCAGTGACGTCGCCGCGGAGATGGAATGGGTATCCGACCGGGCCATGGGCAAACGATTGTGTCGTTCGTGATCTACAACGAATCGATCGAGTGAGTCTTTCGTTCATACAATGGGTCTGAAGTTCAACGGATGCTACCTGCGAGTTCGGATTCGTATTCGTCAATCATCTTCATGGTGCGGGCGAGAGGTGTGAGGGTCGGTCCGTGCTTCTTGGCCTTGTGCAAGGCGCCGCCAGAGCTGTCCCGATGGAGATGCACTGCATCCATGTTGTGAATGAGCCCTTTCACTTCCTGTCGACGAGAACTGGCACTGGATGCGATCGTTGAATCGTCGTCCTCGCCATTCTCGGATTCGCCATCAAAAGACACTACCCCGACGGATCGGAAACGACCCCGAGCACGCTTCCTTGTCGGTGTGAGAATGGTTGGGGAATTATTGGTTGAAGGAGACTGCTGCAGGAGAGGTTCCAGTCGTGGTGGTAATTTGCGGGGTTGTTTTTTGTCAGTTAATCGTCCGTCCATTGTTGTTGACAGTTTCGACGGTTGGGCGACACTCATTAATGCTGTATTCTGTACTTCTGCTTACGACCACTGCTCCATTTGTCGAGACACGGAGGACAATGTACCCACCGAGATATTGATGATCACCACCGAGATTATTTCACTAATGTGAGCAGCAACGTTGCCAGAGTCGGTGAATGAATACAACGCCGATGTCGCGGCGACGTTGGGACTGACCGCTGACTGGGCGCTGACTGAGCGCTGCTGTTGAAACGCCACCGCGCACCTCCTTGTTTTTGACCCTAACTTTGCATCCTATTTGTGCATTGACCCTTAACCCGACGTGAGTTGGACGTCACTAGTCTTAGTTAAGCGGTGGAATGCAGTTAGCGCTATTGTTGACGGTGTTCGGAGCCTGCTGCTGAGAAAGTCCCCGCCCTTGGCCTGTGAGGGGCCAGGGCTCAGGTTTCTAAATGAAATTATCACATCCATCACCATCTTTGGGAGATTAGAGAGAAGATAGAGGAGAGAGGTTTTTGTTTGTTTGGTTCGTTGGTGAAGAAGTTGGGAGGAAAAAATGCAGGCGGAAGGTGTGGAAGCGACGTCGCCACCACCAAGATCGGAAGAGAATTGCAATCGAATTCGCTTCTTTGATCTGTGCGTGCTCTTTGAGAAGCTCAGCAAGACCAAAGGAGCCGAGAAAAAGTTATCGTTGATATTTTCGAAGTCATTGAAGGAGCATCTGAAAGGGGACTCCGTCTATCCTTTGCTGCGACTATTGCTTCCGGCGATTGACACCGAGCGTGGCAAGTATGGATTGAAGCAGGCGATGATCGCCAACACCTATGTGTCTGCATTGCACTTGGATAAAAAGTCAGAAGATGCGGTGCGTCTTTTGAATTGGAAAGACCCCTCGAAGACTCAGGGAGTGGAGCTATCGAAACTGATCACTGGCGAGTTCGGCACGCTACTGGAGGACGTGCTGAAACCTCGTGTACGAAGTGAGCCATCGGATCAAACGATTGGGAGCGTGAATCAGCTTCTTGATCAATTGGCGAATGCGCTGAACACGGAAGACAAAACGACCATTCTGCGTCAACAGGTGCTCGACAAGTTCAACGCGCAGGAACAGAAATGGCTCGTACGCATCATTTTCCAGGATCTGAAGCTTGGTTTACGCCATGAAAACGTCTTAGGTCGCTTCTATCCCAACGCGTTGCGTCGGTACAACGAATGCACCAATTTGCGCATCGTGTGTGAAGAGGAAGGTCTGAAGGCGGAGCTGATGGGGGTGCGTCTGTTTACTCCGTTCTCACCCATGTTGGCAAAGGGCTTTCCCACATCGAACCTGGGTCAAGTCACGACTGTCGAAGCAGCGATGAAAGGCTTTCCATTCGTGATGGATTTGAAGCTCGACGGAGAACGTATTCTCTGCCACATCAGCGATGCCTCCGACAGCAACAGCTTCACGTTGTACACCCGCCGTACCAATGATTACACCGACAACTACTGGCCCGTCGTACAGAACATCATCACGTCCATTCGTAAGAAAGGCGACTTCTCCTGCATCTTGGACGGGGAGATCTGCGCCTTCGACGCGACGACGAAGAAGTACCTCCCGTTCGGCAACAACTTGACCGTCGCCAAGGCGGAAATCGAATACGGCGAAACCCAACCCGAGGGTACCGCAGATTGGTATCTCGATCTCCCCGCGTGGATGACGTTCATTGCCTTTGACGTGGTCTATTTCGATGGCCCTGACAGCCAACGGTTCTTGCACCAAGCGTTGACGGAGTGCGGCTTAGGCCACCGCGAGGTGCCGTCGGGTGAAATCACCAATTTACCGCTCGCCGTGCGACGGAAACTGTTGGAATTGATCATGACCCCGGAGCCAGATCGCTTCGTCATGGTGCCGCATCGCGTCGTGACCAGTCTCGACGTCACCGTCCGTCGGGCGGCCATCGAAGACTTCTTCAATCAAATCGTCCTGGACGCGCAGGAGGGCTTGGTCGTCAAGAGCTTGGTCTCTCCGTATGAACTAGGGGAACAATCGCGGGCCTTTGCCCATTGGGTGAAGATGAAGCCGGAATACGGCGACCAGACGGAGGATTTGGATCTGCTGGTCCTGGCGGGGTACCATGGCGAAGGCAGCTCCTTCCGCGGTGAAGGCATCTCGACGTTTCTCTTGGGCGTCCGCACCGATCCAGGCTCCGCCTCTGCGGCCGTGTATCACACGCTGTGCAAAGTCGGCACCGGGTACAATTTCGATCAGCTGCGTGAGCTGCGGAGCTTCCTCGACACCATCGCGGTGCCGTGGGACGAGGGAGGAGGAGGCGGAGGAGGAGGGGAGAACAGCCAAGGGCCGGCGCATCTGCAGCACTGGAAGATCGCCAAGAAGGACGACCGCCCACACGTCTATTACCCGCCGGAAAAGACCATCGCCATGCAAATCAAATGCGCCGAGTTGGTGGAATCGACGGCGTTCTCGGCGGGCATCACGTGTCGCTTCCCGCGGGTGCAACGCATCCGCTACGACAAGGGCTACAGCGACGTCCTGACGATGGCCGAGATCGTGGCCATCCGCAATCGACCCCGTGCGACGGTGCAACAAGCCGCCGATACCGCGACGGGTTTTACGAAAGGCCGCGGAGCTGGACGTGGGAAGAAAAAGGCGGCGACCGCTGCGACGACTGGCGCTGCGGGGGACACGGCCGCGACGCCCGACGGCGCCGCGGCGAAGAAACGACCCCTCCACGACGTCGACGACCATTTCCAATTGAAACGGACCCGCGTGGGCGACGCCAACGCCGAGATCGCCTCGCCCGCGCTGTCCCAGTCCTCGCTTCTGCCCTCTTCGGCAGCAGCAGCAGCGGCGGCGGTGGTGGCGGTCGCAGCTGCTCCCGCTGCGCCGTCGTCTCTGTTTCGGGGTCTGACGTTCTGTGTTCTCGATGGAGAGTTCGTCGACACCCCGCTGGCGGTGCCCCCCTCGTCGTTCGCGCCGTTGCCTCGCTACGCCGAGTCCCGAAAGTACACGCGCGACGAGGTGATGACGCTGATCGAAGCGCACGGCGGCGCACTGGTCGCCAACGCGTCGTTCCCCACGTGCATCGTCGTCGCCCCGGCCATTGGGGTGCCGTTGTTCACCACCGTCGCCTACAAAACCATCATGCGCAAGGTGAAAAAGCCCATCGCGCTGCAGAATCTGTTGGAACAGGGCGAGAAAGACGTGTTGGACTTCCGTTTTCTCCTGCGCTGCATCGACAGCCACCGTGTCTACGCCGTCCGCGACGCGGCGGTGTATTTGCTCGCGTTGTCCCCGCTGACCCGTCAGCAATTGGTCGACGACGAGCTGCAAATCGACGTCTACGGCGATTCGCATATCCACGACGCGCAGCCGGTGCAGCTGCGGGAGCTACTGCTGCATCGGCTGGACGAGTTTTGGGACGTGGCCGCCAAGCGCATCCAACGGGCCGAGACGTTGGCGAAGAAACCACCTTCCACAACGACGGTGGCGGGGAAGAAACGCACCGCCGCCGCGGCCGCCGCCTTGAAGGTGAGTGAAAGCGAATGGAGGGAGCTGCAGGACGAAGAGAAACGGTACATCGACACGTTGCGGCAGTGCGTGCACGACGACTACGACGCGACACGCGACAAGTCGTGGCGGGACGTCGTGTCGCAGTTCTTTGACTTCGAAGACCGCGCGCCGCTGTATGCGCAGCCGTGCAATGTCCTGTGTCGCGACGCACCGCTCATCGTCTATCTCGATTTGTTTGCCGACGTGGGCTCGATGACGATCCCCGCGTCGTCCTCAGCCGCCGCCGCAGGTGCCGCGGCGTTTCTCACGTGGGACCGCGACATCCGCAGTCAGTTGGACCCCGCGTGGATGACCGCCTTGTCCGTTGACCGACGCGATCGGTTGTTGTTCAGTATGCAAGCGGCGCTGTGGCGGTTGCAGTCGTACGGAGCGTTGGTCACGTTGCATTTGCACAGCGGCGTGACGCATGTGGTGGTGGCCGACGGGGTCTACGACTACCATCGCGCCCACAGCCAGCAGCAGGCGTCGCAAGGCGACAGCCATAGCCACAGCAGCAGCCAGGCAGCGACGGTGGCTCGTCGGGCTGGGTCACAGGCGGAGAAGCAGTTGTACGCCACGCGATGGGAGCGACTGCAGGAGCGTCTGCGTCGGCTGCGGCTATTGGATGCACCAGACAACAGCCACAGCGGCTTCCTCAACAAAGAGAAGCGCATCGTGCCCACCGCCTGGGTCGATCGCACCATCGCACGTCAACGGGCGCTGCAAGAGGCGGAGGGGTCGCAGGGCACGGGGGTGATCACCGCGGCGACATACGCATCGTCGTCCTCGTTCGTGTAGCCTGCCCGTATCGTGTGTCTGTGAGTGTGGTATTCGGCAGTGAAGGCTGCTGTAGCAGTGTGTCTGCTGTGTTGGTATTCAAACGGTATCTGTATAGTGTGTGTGTGTTGGTTGTTGGCTGTGTGATAGAGAAAGGTATTCCCCATCTTTTGTTGTGTTCTGTATTTTCTTTGGTATTTTTGCTTTTGGTGTTGTTGAAGCGGTATTGTTATTGTAAACCAACGTAAACTGTGACGCTTTGTCCAACGACAATAACTTGCCCACCCGCTCTGCTGTAGGATAGTGCCGCTGCCCACATACATGTACCGCGTCGTTGAAGTGGCCCACCCACCGAAAGAGCGGTCGGTCTCTGCGGCGGTGGCGGTCGGGTCGGCGGCAGGTGGCAGCAGCGACCGGGTGATGCACGACGACGACGACGACGACGGCGCGACCGAGTCGACCGCCGACCAACGACGATTCCTCTGCTTCGCTCGCTCTTTACCCAGGATTTCTCCACATAATGTATTGCAGAATGCATCAGTAACCTTGTTGTCCAAGAAATACGAAAAGAAAAAAACGGTGGAAACATTCGACAGGTTCTCGAAGACCCTGGATCGCAAACTGAGACGTTGACCCAACAGGTGTCGGAACACCACCGTCCGAAATGAGATCCCAACACTTCACTCCCTCACGGAACCGAAAACCCGTGTCTTCCACGCTTATTTTAATCGCTGTTTCTACCACATCGATTCTATTGCTCGCGATCTTTGGGTATGCGTTTCTGTATCCCGCACGACAGGCATCGCAGTCTGCGTCGACGGTACCTCGGTCGTCTTTCACATTCAACTCCACCGCGGAAAACGTACCGTTGGATCCATGGAACCCCGCTACCGCAATAAGAGGTAGACCTCCAACAAAGACGAAGATCGCGTACGTCTTCGCTGGGAGTGTTCGCAGTTTCACTTGTCCGCGCGTGCATTGGTCGCTGCGGTGGAATTTGATCGACGCCATGGGTGGCGAGGCTTACACCTTCATCCGCACGTCGGTGGAAGACAACGCGAACGTGAAAACGGGTAAAGGAACGTTGTGGACACCGGAGTACAACTCAGCCGAGTTGGATGCGACGTTGTCGATCCTCAATCCGCGAAAAGTCGAATACTTTCGCTTGTCGACCCAACTCGACGAGATGCGCAAGCTCTTTCCCTCCATGATTCATCGTGTCTTTCAAGAAAATGACCAACGTCGGTATTCGATGTTTTTCCATCGATGTATGGCGTATCGAATGGTCGTCGAGTATGAAAAGAAACACAACATGCGGTTCGATTGGGTGGCCTTGACCCGTTTGGATGCCGCGTGGTTAGAACCCGTCGTACCGATTGAAATGTTTTCCAAAGATCGTGTGTGGTTGACTGAAACGGGTTACGTACCTTTCAATGATCAGTTTATGTTGATTCCTCGGGAGTTTGCCGATTATTTGTACGATTTGGACACGAAGGTGACGCCGAAGGTCTATTGCCTCGGCGGACCCGACGTGGAAACGTGGAAATGTCGACGAGAAGCACTGGAAGCAAAGTATCCGAAGGATCATGCGTTTATCAATGCCACGTTGCAGCATTGTTGCCATGATAACACTCCGAAAGGTGCCAACCGCGAAGGATTTTCTGAAACGATTCATTTTCGTCACTTGCAACAGGGTCGCATTCCCGTGGGCTTTGCGCGTTTGCCGGTGTATATCACCCGCTTGAACAAGAAAGGAGAGTGCTTGCCGGAGTGTGCTCGCTTGTACCACAACTTCAAGCAGAGCGTCTACGAAGGCTTGGAGTTCTCGTATCCCTTTTTCGCGCCGCTGAACGCGCTCGACAACCGGATGATGTCGATTCCCGACACCAACATCGGCACCTGCACGGTCTTGGAGTCCCCGTACAGCACCTGGAACCCCATCTCTGCGCATGCCTTCCAGCAATGGCAAGCGCCTCGGCAGCGCGTCAACTACGGACAGAACCTGTACCAGCAGCTGCACAAGTTCCACCCGTCGATCGTCTTCAACTCGAAACTCACCATTCCCTGGAAGATTCGCACGACCATGCTGGTCGATCGTTGCCTCACCGCCAATTTCACTTCCTTGGCCGTAGAATGGGACTTTTGCCGTCTCCACATGCGGTTGAAAGGTGGCCGCCGTCATCACCCCGCCCAGTCGTGGTACCTGCACGTGCGCCCCCATGACGATCGCATTCTGCAATCGCTGATCGTACGCGATCACTACGATTTCTTGCTCCCGCCACACACCTTCCGACCCAATGTGACCCAAATTTACATGGCCCGACGGGATCCTCGGTGGTTTGAAGCGGGCCCCGTGATGTACTGTCTCACGGCGGTCCCCGGCAGTGGACGCAAACTGCTGCCGCGTTTCAACGAGAACATCACCTTCGCGTTCCGTCCCTGCGTCCATACCTTTGAAGAGAACCCCCAACAATTCTTTTTAACGGTCACGGGCGAAACCTTCGGTACGAATGGGTTGACATCGACGGTGGGCAAGATCATGTACGCGGAGAATCCGAAGTACTGTTTGGTGCGGGACGAAGACGAGGGGCCCGAGGTGCGCACCTCCACGTTGTCGCTGGGGGCATGCGACTCCTTCTCTCCCACGCGCAAATATTTCGAGTTTGAATCGCTGTCGTAAAGTGCCCTGTAATATAAATCAGGAGCTGGTTGGTGGCAGTCATGTCGCTCTGCGGTGTTGCGCCAGTCCTGCTGCCCCCACGGGTGAGTGAGTGTATAGTTCTTCCTCGGTCCTGTGTCTCTGTAAATATCGTCGTTTATGATCTCCATACGAAGCTCTGACATTGACGTCTAACATTGACGGGGAAAACAAACAAAGAAGAACAAGTTGGGTGTGGGAGAGTGTCTAGGAAGGGGAACAACCCTATCTTATGTTGATCATCTTACAACAAAAGGAAGAGAAAGAAGCTAGTCTCTCAACGGCGGAGTAAATTTACTCCTGTTGGGACTGAACGTACTCAAGGACCTTGTTCAAGGCGACGGACTCCTCACCGAAGTCAGTGACAACGGCAACAGAGGTGCGCTTAACCTTGCGGACAGTGCCGTCAGCGTTGAGCTTGGCCAAACCGACCCACTCAGCGATCTCGACACCCTTGTCGGACAAGATCAAAGGAACACCCTGCTCAGTGCAAAGAGCCTGGATAAGCTTCTTGTACTCAGCATTGTCGCAGTCGCTGGCCAAGATGCAGAGGCGGCCGTTGCCACGCTCCAACTCCTTGGTGCACCTGAAAGTAAAGATAGAAAAAGACGCAGTATTGTAAGATATATGTCCCGTTTACTGTGGCACAAATGATTGCACTTACTCGTGAAGACCACGGCGAAGACCGTTGTGGGCCAAAGCACGGCGAAGAACCTGCTTAAGAGCCTCCTGGGTGGTCAACTCCTCGGTCGACTCGACGACCTCCTGAACGTCCATTTCTTCGATTTCAGCCATTGTTTCAGATGAAGTTCGCTTCCTCACTTGGATATCAAGTTCAGCTAGAACGGATAGTTTTCCCTTCCGACGTGAATTTGTAAAGTGAGAAGCGTCAATAGACACACACGTTGATTCCACAACTCGGCCGATGAGAAGGAAGCGACGAGGTTTTGGGTGGAAGGACACAAGGAAATGGACCGCCACAAACCGGGTGTCGCGACACCCTCCCACTGGCACCCAAATAGTTTGAGAATCTGGGGATTTAGGGTTAAGTGTGCAGCAGGAACGATGATGATGATGATGACTCGCAGCGATGAAGCGATGAAACGCCTTCGCGCAGCGGACACCCAACAAATATATGACTTGAAGACATCAAGTAATTATCTTGGCATTTTTCACACACAATTTATCCGTGATGGTCGTTTATCCAACGAAGAAAAAAGTGACTCGTGTATGCGCCTTCGTGTAAATTCAAAAACTAAGAAGGAGGGTCGGGTGAGCTTTGAGTAAAATTCTTCTGTCGATTTTCAAAGAAGTTTTTGTTGGCAGTGCTCCTGTGCTCACGTGAGCAACTTCTTTGCTGTCTTGACAAAATGTCGAAACGATTTCTGATTGAGTATGAATTGGGTGTGAGCAGAAAAGTTGAAAGAGCGCAAGTGCTCAGTGGCGAAAAACAAGTTTCACCCGCCGTTGAAAAAATGAATCAAATCAACGCTGCAACTCGCCGACGTTATTCAGCTGCCATCGCTGCTCACAAAGCTCTCACGCAACCAACGCGAGCTTCTTCAAGCAGCAAATTATCCTTATCCATCGAAACTGACTTCGCGTCACCAACATATGCGCGGCCTCAGTCGCCAAAACCGATGAACAACGCCAGTGGTTTGTCCATCGATGTCAATTTCACACCCGGCGAGCGTCCATCCAGCCGCAATGGCTCTTCACGACCTATTACTAATACATCAGCGAAAGTGGAGTCGATGGAGACGCCGCAAGATCGCATTTTACAGAAATTGGCGATGTCGCCGTATGCAGCATCGTCCAGTGCCAAGAGCCCCAAGCTTCGCCCGATCAGTCAGGGCGCGACCAGTGTATTACGGCTCCACCGTATGGTCGCACAACTAGAGAAGAACCCTATTCCTGTATCAGCATCGCGGCCGCCACCGTCACCGATCGGTCGACGGTCGCCCAATCGTCGCAAATCCGACTTACAGCACATGTTGGAGCTCACCGACGTGTACAACATCCCGTTGGAAGTCATTGAGACCCAAATCTCTCCCGTTAAACCCATTCCTGCGCTGTTACCGGTTAGCTCGCCGTCACGGCCGAAGTCTGGAGTGACTCGTCCGCTGTCAGCGGTGAAGCTGGAAACAGAACCGACGCCCGCGCAGGAGACCTTGACCTCTTCACCGGTCAAGGAGGATCCACCAACCAATGCGTCTCAACCGCCACCATCAGAGGCAGAATCCAACCACCCACAAGTGGAGAGCAAAGAAAATGAAGCGGGGAATGCGGTGGAAGTGGTCGATAAACCTGGCACCGACGGCGACATCGACATCGACGATGCCGCCGGTGAATACGGTGACGATTTCTACGATGACGACAACGCTGGTGGCAGTTCCAAGAAGGCCACCAAGGAAACAGAGCGTTTACCTACCGTCGCTGTGGAGTCGACACCGTCAACCGACGGCGTTGAGGAATCAAAGTCGGGCCAATCCGCCCGCCCAGTGGACGTACCACCAACTGAGCAGCCCACCGCACCTGCGGACACGGCGAAGCCCACCGAGCCCCCTTCAGCAGCTCCTGTGACATCACCGCTTTCCCAATCCTTCGAAGAGCCAAAGCCCGTTGACTTCATACCGATCACACCCGCACACGTACCCGCGCTGCCATTGTCCCTGGCGGAGCATCGAGCGTCCCAGCGCAGTGTCCATTCCCGATCGATGCAGTCGCGTGGTAGTCGGAAATCAACGGGCATGGAAGCGTCTGCCTCCTCGGCGGCGGCCTGTCCTTCGTTTTATCGCAGCGCAAAGGGTTTAGAACGTGACATTCATCGGTTGGAACAGATCGAAGCCGGTGCGATCACTGCAGACGAGTGGACGAGGCAGTTCAACGGGCTGCAGGAGCTGCCGCGTTGGAACGACCGCTTTGGCTTCGATCGATCGGCTTTAGCCAAAGCAGAAATCCCGAAACTTGGTCACGAGCATCGTCAGATGCAGCTGCAAGAGCATCTGCGACGACTGCAGCAGAAGAAAGAGAAGCGTGACCCGACGGCGTCTGCGCCCGAGCGGCCTCCGCGTCGACCAAAATCTGCCGCTCCGGCGTCGCCCAGTCAAACGATCGTCGATCCCACCGCGCCGAAACCCTCAAAAGAGCTGCGACGAGACGAAGACGGCGCGAACAACGCCTCCCATCGCACAGGCAGTCAACAACGAAAGCGCCGTTCGTCCGCCGGTGGTGGCGGTGATGGAAGTGGCGGCGGTGGTGGTGGTACGAAGTCGGTACCGTTAACGTCGACGTCCTCGAAGGACCACCGCCGCCCTGCTCCGTTGTCGATCGTGGATCACGACGATGACCACGACGACGGCAAATTCTTCTAGCGATGACCGCGACCACCCGTCGCCCACCGCGCACCCTCCCCCGTTCGTCCTCTCGCTCCACTGGTACGTCAGCTGTGGTGCGCACGGACGACGGGTTCTTTTTTTTTTTTCTTTTTCCTGTTTCCCTCGTTGTTCCCTCCCCCCCCTCCCTTCCCCTCCCTCCCCCTCTTCGCTCCCTCTTCTCCGTTAGTTGTTTGTTTGGTTGTCACATATTCTGTGGTTGTTCTTTTTCTATCTCGGTTCTCTTTTCTACGGTTTGTTGTCCTGTCTCGCTGGTTTCTTGTTATACTGTAGGTTGACGTACTGTACGTGTCTCTGTATATCGCTGTAGCGTTTTTTGCTGTGAAATGAACCTACGGTACAAATACATTACCTTTTCAAACCACATATATCACGTAGAACCATGCCCAGGATGTACGAGTCGGCGCCGGTCGCAGCGCCAGCCATCGACGTCGTCGTCGTCGGTGGGTTCTTCTCACCTGAAACAATCGCCTTGTTCTATGTTCTATGGGCCGAATCTCAATGTCAGAGGCGAAATTGACAGAGGACCACTTGGTACCCTGCATAGAATAGGCAAGGATATGGTGTCACACATCGCGTTGATAGTCGTGGCGCTGCTTGTGTGTGGGGTTTGGCGCATGCAAGCCGCTCCCATCTATGATCCCTGTAAGTACAACGACCAGCATTCGCTGCTCATTCGCTGCAACATCCTCTGACAACATGACTGTAGTGGAGGTATTCTGTGGTGCTGAGAGCTGCTATGACGTGTTGAAGGTGGAGAAGGATTGCACGGCGAAGGACATCAAAAAGGTGCGTTGAGGCTGAGCGACCTCCCTCACCACTCCGAATAACGATGAAAACTGCTCTTCCCTTGTGCGTTACAGGCCTATCGACAACTGTCGAAGGCGTACCACCCCGATAAGAACAAGGAACCCGATGCGATCGATGTGTTTCGCAAACTCTCGAAGGCCCACGACGTGTTGATGAACGAAGACAGTCGCAAACTCTTCAATCAATACCTCAATCACGAAGTGGTAAGTCGTCTTTGTCGTCCGCATTCGAGCTGTATTTGTATGGTGTTTGAGTCTCTGTCGGTGCCGTGTAGAGCTACTTCCACGTGTCCGGTGAGCACTACGCGAAGAATCTCCCCAAATCCGACGTGCGGTTGGTGATCGCCGTCGCTGTCGGCCTCTTCACATGGCTGCTCCACACCGTACAATTTCAGAAATACCAACGCGTTGTGAAATATCTGCGAACGGCGACGCTGCAGAATTTGGACGCGCGCAGCGGGGGCAATCCACAGACCCAAGAGCTCCACAAACGGGCCGTCGCGCAATACGACGAACAAATCAAAGAATGTACGTCTCTCTCCTCAACCCCTCCTTTCTCTCCTTTGCGTGCGTGTGCTTACCTCGTGATGGTGCAGTGCGTGCGGGCGGCGACAAACAGGCCGGACGGGTCACCAAACGAGAAGAGGACCCTCTCTTCGTCAAAATCGTCGATCAACTCGTGAGTGAAGTCAAGATTGAAGGTGGTTATCGTAAACCGGAATGGCAAGACTTGTTTGCCGTGCGATTGGTGTTGTTTCCGTATCATTTGGTGCTGTGGGGCGTGAAATACCATCGTCGGTACATCTCCACCGCCCCGTTGTCCCTCGAAGATCGCACCGAAATGGCCCGCGATCGCATCGGTCTCGTGGAATGGGAAGAGATGCTCTCCGAGGAAGAACGCCAAGCGTTGATTGAGCGTGAGATCTGGAAGAGAGACGTCTACGACCAATGGAAACAAGAAAAGGAAGCGGAAGCCGCCGCGGCGGCGGAGACATTGGCGGCCGCCGAGCAGTTGTTGCAGGGCAAAGGCGGCAAGAAGATATCGAAGAAGAAGTTGCGCCGTCAATTGCAGAAGCAAATGGACGAAGATGCCCAGGACTACGACGATTAGGTGTCCCGCTGCTGCTGCTGCGGCTTCAGTAATCGGTGGCGTCCCGCACTGCGGCGGGTGTCCACCCCCATGTAACCGACGGCGTCCAGCCCGTCGTAACGAATCCCTTGCAGTCGCAGCCTCCTTCCCATTAGAGTCATCACGAGGCGGCCCGATGTCTCGTGTATTGACTATTGACTGGCCCTCTCGTCTCTCCCAAGGACCTACGGTACAAATACATTACCTTTTCAACCCACATATATAAGTTAGAGTAACACTCAGGATGTTCCAGTCGAGGCCTGTCCCGTCGTCGTCGTGGGTTCTTCTCACCGGAAATAACAATCGCCTTGTTCTATGTTCTATGGATCGAGTCTCACTGTCAGAGACGAAATTGACAGAGGACCACTTGGTACCCTGCATAGAATAGGCAAGGATATGGTGTCACACGTCGCGTTGATAGTCGTGGCGCTGCTTGTGTGTGGGGTTTGGCGCATGCAAGCCGCTCCCATCTATGATCCCTGTAAGTACAACGACCAGCATTCGCTGCAACATCCTCTGACAACATGACTGTAGTGGAGGTATTCTGTGGTGCTGAGAGCTGCTATGACGTGTTGAAGGTGGAGAAGGATTGCACGGCGAAGGACATCAAAAAGGTGCGTTGCGTGTGGAGCGCTGAGCGACCTCCCTCACCCGATCAACGACTCCGAATAACGATGGAAAAACTGCTCTTCCCTTGTGCTTTACAGGCCTATCGAAAAATAGTGAAGACGCACCGCCCCGATGAGATCAAGGAATCCGATGCGATCCGTTTGCTTCGTAAACTCACAAAGGCCCACGACGTGTTGATGAACGAAGACAGTCGCAAACTCTTCAATCAATACCTCAATCACGAAGTGGTACGTCGTCTTTGTCGTCCGCATTCGAGCTGTATTTGTATGGTGGGTGAGTCTCTGTCGGTGCCGTGTAGAGCTACTTCCACGTGTCCGGTGAGCACTACGCGAAGAATCTCCCCAAATCCGACGTGCGGTTGGTGATCGCCGTCGCCGTCGCTGTCGGTCTCATCACATGGCTGCTCCACACCGTACAATTCTAGAAATACCAACGCGTCGTGAAATATCTGCGAACGGCGACGCTGCAGAATTTGGACGCGCGCAGCGGCGGCAATCCACAGACCCAAGAGCTCCACAAACGGGCCGTCGCGCAATACGACGAACAAATCAAAGAATGTACGTCTCTCTCCTCAACCCCTCCTTTCTCTCCTTTGCGTGCGTGTGCTTACCTCGTGATGGTGCAGTGCGTGCGGGCGGCGACAAACAGGCCGGACGGGTCACCAAACGAGAAGAGGACCCTCTCTTCGTCAAAATCGTCGATCAACTCGTGAGTGAAGTCAAGATTGAAGGTGGTTATCGTAAACCGGAATGGCAAGACTTGTTTGCCGTGCGATTGGTGTTGTTTCCGTATCATTTGGTGCTGTGGGGCGTGAAATACCATCGTCGGTACATCTCCACCGCCCCGTTGTCCCTCGAAGATCGCACCGAAATGGCCCGCGATCGCATCGGTCTCGTGGAATGGGAAGAGATGCTCTCCGAGGAAGAACGCCAAGCGTTGATTGAGCGTGAGATCTGGAAGAGAGACGTCTACGACCAATGGAAACAAGAAAAGGAAGCGGAAGCCGCCGCGGCGGCGGAGACATTGGCGGCCGCCGAGCAGTTGTTGCAGGGCAAAGGCGGCAAGAAGATATCGAAGAAGAAGTTGCGCCGTCAATTGCAGAAGCAGATCGACGAAGACGCCCAGGACTACGACGATTAGGTGTCCCGCTGCTGTAATCGGTGGCGCATCCCGCACTGCGGCGGGTGTCCACCCCCCACCCCCACCCCCATGTAACCGACGGTGTCCAGCCCGTCGTAACGAATCCCTTGCAGCCACAGCCTCCTCCTGCTCATTAGAGTCAGCACGAGGCGGCCCGATGTCTCGTGTATTGACTATTGACTGGCCCTCTCGTCTCTCCCACCGACCGCGGTCGCTCAGCAGGTACCTGGGACCGTGTCTCTCGCGCGGCCTCAGCGGAGGCGTCCAACAGCGCTCAGGGACCGACAGAGGCCATGCATATGTACTAGTATGTAGCTATTTACAGATGACGCTACTCTACGACAGCAAAAGAGAGACGGGGGGGGGGGAAGCGGTCACTTCTTGGCGCGCTTCAGCATGGTGAAGTAGGCCTCCTGGTCCATCTGCTTGGTCACGCCCTGTTCGTAGTTGTACGTCTCGAGGGCGAACTGTTGCTCCTCGGTCAAGTTGAAGCGGCCCTGTGCGTTCTTCGTCGCGAGAATCGTCGAGACTTTGCTGCCCTCGGCGGACGGTCCCATCGGAATGCCACCGTCCAGCGGGTTCGTGGTGGCGAGTAACGCGGAGAGACCCTCCGGCGTCTGCAGTTGCGCATTCAACGCCTCGTTCGCCGCTTCGTTGAGCGCGTCTTCGTCCGGTGCGTCGACCATGAGCATGTCCCGCAGGGTGTCGATTTGTTGGCTTTCTTGCTCGACGGCGGTGTCCGCTTTCGGCTGCTGTTTGCGCGCCTTCCACTGGTTCAGCCGCGAGAAGGCACTGCCACCGCCCGCCGCCGGCTCGGCGGTGGTTGCCGACGGAGTCGTCGCTCGTTCGTCGTCGCCACCCGTCGACGCGGGTTTGTGCCGCCCGGACGATGAAGTGGGACGCTTCGTGCTGCCCGACGCCTTGGTCGACCCGCCGCCGCCGCCTTTGGTCGACGCGGACGACGACAGCATCGACGACAGCTTCTCCATCGACTTCGCCTGCTCAATGTCCGACAACAACGCCGCCTTCCGCCGACTGCTCTGTGACGCCCCGTCCCCAGCAGCAGCAGCAGCGGCGGCGGCCCCGTCGGACGCAGTGGCGGCCGCGGCGGCGTCATCGACCTCGGGACGGTCTTCGTCGTCGTCGACTTCGACGACGCGGTCGTCCAGCGAGATGCTCACGCGTTTGTTCTTCTTCTTCTTCTTGCCGCCACCCGTCGCGAGGGCGCTACGTGTGGGCCCGTTGGTGGCTGCCTGCTGCAGGTCTTCGTCACTGCTCGCGTCGTCGTCGCCATCTCCGGCGGCGGGTGCCTTTCGAGAGCGTCCGCCGAGGCCCAGCGACTCGAAAATCGACGATTTCCGTCGCTTCTGGCTGCCGCTACTCCGCCGTGGCCCTCGCTTCTGCTGCTCCTCGTAGCGTTTGCCCAGGTCCTGCACGGCGCGCATGATATCTTCTTCGTCGTCCATCGCTCCGCCGGCCTCCGGGTGGCGTTTGTTGTCGTCGAGTGTCTCGTGGATCCGATGCAGACGCTCCTGTCGGTCGAGTAGCTCCTGCGGCAGATGGAAGCTGCCGCCTCCCCGACGACGACTCGTGGACAGCGGCGTGTCCCCATCGCCCCCCGAACGAGCACTGAGAAAGCTGCCAAAGCCTCCCCGACGGCTGGTCTCGCGCGTGCTGAGGCCCAGCGAGGAGAAGGTCATGTCCATTTCCTCTTGAATCTCCGCGAGCAGCTCTTCGACCTCTGCCACGCGGCGACGACCATGCTTACGCGTCTGGCGACTGTCGTGAAACAGTTCGTATTCGGTGAGTTCGAGCGTGTACGCGAAGTCTTCTTCGAACTTGAACGGGTCGAGGGCCTCCTCGGGCAGCTCGGCCATTTCTTTCAACAGCTCGTCCGCCTCGGTAGCCTGCTTCCCGTGCACGAGCGTTTCGTCGAGCCATTTCAACACGGCATTTGTGGGTGGTTGATAAGCGCGTTTCTTCTTTTGTTTGGCCAACTCGGCCGCCTGTTGCAAGCCCTGCAACGAGGCGGTCGACGAGGCAAAGTCCGCCGACCCCGTCGACGTGCCATCGAGGCGTTTCGTGGTGGTCCCTGCTGACGTTCCGGGTAAATGGAAACGTCCGAAGAAGCCCTGTACCATCTTGAGGAAGTTGGTGCCGTTGTTCTTGAACATGAGCGTCGTGTTCTCCTTCAGGTGGTAGTAGCTGCGCATGAGGCGCAAGATCGTGCGGATCTCCTTGCGCACCTCTTTCCGCTGGTGTACCACGGTGCGATTGGCAGCAATGCTCTTGTGGAAGCGTATTCGATCGTATGCTGCGCCGGGTTGAGTGTAAAAGGCGTCGGAGATGTTGACGAGCAGGTCGCGGTACTGCTTCGGGCTGCCGAAGAGGTTGTGCAGCAGCGTTTGCTGCAATTCTCTGAAGATGCGCGTGAAGATGCCGCTTAAGGAAGCGTTGATGACTTGGAACCGGTTCAAGACAATGGCCTCCGAGCCCTGTTCGACGAAGATACGTTCGATCGCGTCCTTGTGCTGCGTGACGAAGGCGTCTTTCTTGTCGCCGAGGACCATTTGCAGCATCATCGCGATGTCGCCGCGGTCCAATGTGCGCTCTCCCTTGGTCAACAGCCAAAACAGATATTCCAAATAATCGCCTTCGTCAATCGTCAGCAGTTGAAACAGGAAACACAGAAACAAGAAATGCGGCGCGTAGACGTCGTAGATCGCCGAGGCGAGTAACTCGACCACGGCACCTTGATGCATCAGATCATACGCAGCATTGTCTTTCCCAGCTCGATCATAGTGTCGAAAGAAGAGTAAATAGAGCACGGGAAGGGTGTATTTCTGTTTTCCGCCGAATTTGTCGCCGAAATCTTGAACTTTCAATTTGCCAGTACCCCTACGGTCGAACTCTCGCACATAATTCAGGACTTTGGCGGCAACGACGTTGTCAAATTGCACCAAGACAAAGAGGGCAAATATTGGTGAGTTGAAGGAACGGATAACTCCGACGGGATATTGAACAGGCCCTTTTCTCCGTTGGTGGTTCACCATTGCATTTGGCATTCTCCGTTCTTCTTCTGTTCACTTTCAAGGTCTCCACATTTCCCGCCAAATACTTGACCAATAACTCTATCGTTGCGTGCTCCTTTCGATTTCAAGTGTGACTCAGGTCCGAAAGCAATGACAAAGCCATCGACGAACCGGAGAGTGAGTGAGAGAGCTGAACTGCTGGAACGTGGAGTCGAAACGGCCCGCCGAGTGAGGTAGCCGTTTCAACTTCGCTCGTATCGGAACAACCAGTCATACTACCGGTACAGTGTTCTCCCCGCCTTCATGGTTCACTTTGTTCGTCTGGATCAGCCAACATGGTATTACTGTTCCACTTCAAGTTTCCCCACCACAAGTTGTTGCTGCGCACGTCAGAATATCGCCGGGCCTCGAAATTCGGAATCTTCCACGACGCGACGCCAACCACATGATCGACGCGAGTTCCATGCTCTTCTATTGTTTTGCCTGATTATGCGCTTATCGTTTTGCCTCTTATCGTTCTTGTCGTCTCATATTCTAATTATTGTAACTATCCAACACACGGTTAACAAGTTAACGTGTCAGAGGTTGACACAAAGTGACCCCAAGGCCTTTTCCTCTTGCGTTGATGAAGAGTACTAGCTGAGATAGGAGGGCCCTTGAGCTCGTCCGACGAGGAAGACGGCTTGACCTGGGACGACAGTGACGAAGAGTTTCTGGAAGAAGAGAGACACGCAGTAAACTCGCTGAGAAAGGACGGTACCAAGACCGCATTCAAGCACCCCACCGCTTGTCTCTCTTCTTCAAGAAACTCTTCGCCACTGTCGTCCCAGGTCAAGCCGTCCTCCTCGTCGGACGAGCTCAAGGGTGGCTGCTCCGTGTCGCCGGTCCCATCTCGACAGAGAAGAAGTCTTTTGTTGCCTCGGCTAAGTCCACATCGGATTGTTCGGTCGCAGCTGCTACTGCAAACAGAATCAGCTCCGTAAAGCGACGCGGGTCAAGAAACGAGGCGTCGGCACTGGTGTAGATCGATGGTAACTGCTGGTGTTCAACAAGCCGATCATACTGAAGGACGCGCGCAATATGAAGACATCAGTGACAAACGAAACGAGCCTCTCCTTTGTCGGTGAACGTCAGTGTCAAAGACCTTACTTACGACCATTCAGCGTTCAGCGTCAAAGAGGAGACCCGTTTCGTTTATCACGGATGGCTTCGTTCTGCGCATGTGCATTGGATGAGGACCAGGAGCAGCTGCAGCCAAAACACCGTTTTAGCTTGATTACCAATGATGATCAAAACAGCAGTGACCATGAATCCCTGTAGCTCCACGTGCATTTGAGACAGCGCCTTGTCATCCGGACACAGCACTAGAAACTCACCAATAACCAATATCTGACCGCATAAGCGGGTGACTACGCCTTTGTGCCCATTCACGTTCACATGTTGCCCATTCTTCAGAGACATATGAAGGTGAATGGGCACGAAGATGTCGTCATCCGCCAATGAGGATGTATATTGGTTATTGATGAGTCATCGGCCGGAATGGGCATTGAATCAAGACACGAAGCCAGAGCGCGATCAAGGGCCGGAATCGTGTTCTCCCCAATTTCACGTTCAGCGAGAGATTCATCATAAAATTCACTCATATTCACTTCATTATTCCACTTGCTGGGAACCGATTTCTGGGAGGGGTTGTCGGTCACAAAATCGTGTCGTGTCGGAAAACGGAAGTGTCGAAGACATCTCGGTCAGAGCGTCGCAGCCAGCCATCTTAACCACTTCCGTCAGGAAAAGCTTCCTATTTGGTCTTGTCGTTGTTTTATTGAAATGACTGTAAAGCAGAGACAAGTCGAAACATGAAAATTGATCATTTATGATTTGCAACAAGGCTTGGAATTGAAAAAGGACGATTCCAGGTTGACCACACCAACAGACTGAGGGGGAGAGGATTGAGTCAAAACCAGCCTTGAATCTGTTGACGTTTGGGATCTGGGACCAACGAGACGTTTGAAGTGTGAGCTTTCTTTTACGACTCCAGACTACATTAACTATCGTTCTTTGATTGTTTTACATCTACAACCGTTTTGGGAGAAGGCATTTCTTGTGTGGGGCTTTCGAGAATAGAAAAAATGTCACACGAACTAGATTTGAAAGCGCTGTGGAAAGACCTTGATGACTATTCGGCAGAGATCGATCGAGAGGCGAGAACTCTCCAAGATGTATGGCTCAAAATCGCTCAAATAAAGGCAAAAAATGATCAAGAACTGAAAGAGTAAGTTCAGACACAAAGAGCAACTTTGCATATCTTTCCCTAACCGTGTGGCTGTTTCGAATCGTAGTATTCTGGGCAAGGAGGAATTCAATTTCTTGCCTCCTGATACACCTATTGGTCTCAATGTTGGCGGCCAAATGTTTGAAACCACCGTTGAAGTATTGACAATCGATCCGTATTCTATTTTGGCGTCTCTCTGCCGGCGGAAAACGCCCATCCGACCCAACCACGACGGCATTTTCTATTTAGATCGAGACTGGTGGCTGTTCCGACACATTTTGTCCTTTCTGCGGTCGGGAGTATTACCTCGTGAGCTGGAGATTCTGAAGGAGCTGTACAAAGAGGCGTCTTTCTATCGAATGGAGAAGCTACAACGGGCGATCGAGGAGATCCCCGTCGACCAAGTGATTCAGTACTCTCCCGCCGCATATGTGGCGTCCAGTGGACTACCTTTGGTGGGTGACGGAGGTGGTTCTCTTCTTGGTGGCAGCGAGGGTCGTAGTGGCAGTAGTCGAGGGGGCAGTCGCAGTGCGCTAACCTTCTAACGCCCATCTCGCTCCCGGTCGATGTCTCTCTTCTACATCGCATTGCTGTAAATACTCTTCCTTTCTGCCTCAAGTATAACTCGACATCGATCACGCCCTTGTATACGGCATGCAGCTGCAACTGTTTGTGAACGGAAAAAGAGCGAAGGCTACCGAGGTTGTTGCTGCTGTCGAACCTGACCAAAAAGCAGTAGCTTAGACCCTACCCTGTTATCTAGTGTCGATGGACCTGCTGGGTGGTAAAGCGGCGCCCAGCACAGACTCGATGAAAACGAAATCAATGCCGATGTTACAATACAAATATAAATTGATGAATCGTGTCCTTTCTTCTGAGACACTAACGTTCGCAGGGGGCCTGGCCAAAGCGATGCAGAAATGATGATGATGAAGAAAAAGTGATACAACGGCGAGTGCACACGGCACATCCGACAATGGGGTTTTCCGACACGGCTTGAGGGGGTTTCCTTCGCTTTATTCGCTGCTCGCGTTTTTGCTCTCCACAAACTGAGGAACATCGGCGGGGCTCTTGTACGTACCACAGACGCGATCCCAATACCTAAATACGACAAGGAATCAGCCTCAACGACCGCGGAATGAAGCATTCGCTTCGCACGAAGGTGGGACTTACATGAACAGGTGACCAAAATTGTACTTGAAGACTTTGTGATGGACATGATGATCGGAGGATGTTCCAAACCCAAGATATCGGAAGAGCGGGTCCCAGGGGTGTACATACTCCGCATGAATCAAGGTCAACCAGTTCGCATACAACGATCCAAAGGCCATATACGACCACACATTCGCCGGAACAATGCGAGCCGTAATCACCAGGGGAACCAAAATCATAAAGAAAGTATCGGCCACCGAACCATTGAAGGCATCAAACAATTTCGGATTCGTAAACCGGTGATGAGGCTTGTGCGAGATTTTGTAGAATTCCGGATGAATCACGTGTTCCAAGTAATGCATGCCAAACTGGACGCAGTCTTGAATCAGCAACTGCAAGAACACATGCACCCAATTGATACCACCCGCAAAGGAGTAATAAGAGGCGGGCATCAACCCCAACATCCACGACAACGTCAAGTAGCCACCCAACATTAGGAAACCCTCCGGTTGGGAAAGATGCTCCTTCATGGATTCCAAAAAGTTGTATTCAGGAGCACCGACACGCTGAATAGGGAACAAACTGCCAAGATATCCATGTTTCCAAATAGAAAAATACACCAAGGTGAATACTTGTCCAACCGCCACGGCAAGTATACCGAGACTAAGACCCAACGGAGATGGTCTGACTCCCGAAGGAACATTCCAGTAATCTTTGGCATTGCCATCGTACCATTCAATGTTGAAGACACGCTTATAATTATCATTGTAAGTCAAGACCAACGGAACGAACAGAATCGACCCCCATAACAGGAAAAAGGTCACAAACTTCGCCACATCACTCATTCCTTCCGAAGCAACCATTGTGGCTCACGTTAAGACAACACGGAAGAGATTTCGCTTGTGACTCGTTGTCGTCCTCACAGAGAACGATAGTCCAGAACGACCGAATGTTCGGACCACCGAAGCGACGAGGGGAAGAAATGTGCTGGCGTGTTGCCGGCGCCTTTCCCCGCGAAACCCAAGTCAAACCCAGAGCTTAGGAGCTTCTGGGGCACACTACACGAGCACACATGGTGACATGTCCTCATCCGGGGTTGCCTGTCACAAAGGTAAGCCCCCTGCGGTAAGGCGGTAAGGCCTAAGCTGGAAGGCTATATGTACATATAGACCTTCCAGTTATATCGGTGTGGGGGGGGGGGTGCGTTCCCCTTGTTTGTCCCAGATGCCCCGGCTGTAACGCCACTCACTGCCGACCCCTTTCGCCACCACCGGGCCCTGGGAAGGTAGGGGTGTTTCGCGGCCGGATCTGCGCAATCGACGTACCAGCCCCCTTTTTCCTTGTCGTCATATTTTCTGAAACGACCCTCCCACCCTCACACTCTCCCACAGGAGAGGGATCGTCTGAACACACAAGGTATAGCGTACGTCACACCAGAGATGCCGTCAAGGCCCACGGGCGCGCGCGTTCGGAAGAGTAGGGCCGAGGCGCGACGGGTTTGGGCGAACGAACGGGCGGCGCGTGGCAGGGAGGCCACGGTAGGCGGTAGCGCACCAGCTGGGTAAAGGCAGTGTGGCGTAACGCGCCGCGTTGGAAGCGTCGGTTGGGCCCGCAGACGATGACGGGGTCGCGGATGAGGCGGACGAGTCGCTGGTTGAAGGAGTCGCCCACGCCGGAGTCCTCGATGGGGGGCGGCGTTGCCTTCCAGCCAACCACGGGGGGGGGGCTTCCCCTAGTGATAGCCGAACGATGACACCGACGCCTGTACGCGGCGAAGCCCCGACCTCCATGTGGATTGGGGCACCGCCAGTCTCCACATCAAGGTCAACGAGAACCAGCACCACACCTACAATCCCGGATGCGAGCGCGCGCGGCTGCAGGAGCTATGGACAGCGCCGGGTCACCGGTCGCTGGTGGTAACCCGGACGACTACGTAACCGCGAACGGCGCAGAGGTGGATTCGCCCTTTGACCGCACACCGTCGGGCGTGCGTGTACGCCCGGCGGAAACACACGGAGGCCTGGCGGTAGCGACTGGAGATACTCTTCGACCGCATGGAAGACTGACAGGCGCGTTTGACCGATTCCGCCAAGTCGCCCTGGACCACGCCGGTGCACGAGGAGCGCCTGGCCTTCGACGGCGACCCACTACCGACGCGCTTAACACGGCAGATGCGCTGAACGCGGAAGAGGAAGACGATTATGAGGAGGAAAACGCCAGCCAACCGGACACGGACGGCGAACGAGGATGTGATGACGCCCCTGTGGCGACGACGAAGCCGGGGCGACTTGGACCACCCGTCGCCAAATGCGTGCGTGGCGACTCGTGTTTGCCACGCAGTGTGGCCGGCATTGGCGAGTTGTAAGTGCACGTTATCCATTATCGGAGTTGCCCACTGTGGGCATCGCGCCGCTTGCGCGCCAGCGACCGTCGCTGCCGCCGCCGCTCGCCACCAGCTCGATATAAACCAAACACCCTCATTGTTGTTGCAACTGTTTTTGGTGGAATAAGTAATCACATTAAGCGGTAAGGTTAAGTTCTCTGCTATCATAGCACTGGAGTATCGGTCAGAGCCACAACCGCATTGTACACTAATTGAAAGTAATGACCATTAATAGATGGTATCGTGGTTACATTTCATGTACAGCATGAACTGCCTTCTTGTGTTCTTGTGATTCCTTGTCGATGAGGGATGACCCGTCAATCAACAAACTTATTGCATTTGGTGTTCTGTTATTCCTCATCAAGTTTGAGGAAGATGAGCGCTCGCTGTTCCAATTGCGGCGTGGAAAAAGCCAAAACGGAATTTTCAAAAAATCAATGGCGACTTCGTGGAAAGTGCAAGAATTGCCAACCAGCAGCTACAACGGCAGGCGTCCCAACAACAGGACTGCTGGAAACGAATATCTCACCTGCATTCGATCTAGATCGTCCGAGAAATATTCATGAACTTGAAAAATCAGAAATGATACGACTTGTCGAAGTATTGTCGCGTGAAAGTATTCAACTCCTGAGCAAGCTAACCACAGAAAATACGAAGCTGATCGAAGAGAACAACAGACTTACTTTGCAGGCCAAGTCTGTGAAAACTTTGCGCATGGAAGTGACAAAGCTTGAAGAAGAAATCAAATGTTTGAGAAAAGAAATGTCGAAGATGGCTGGCGAAATGGCGACCTTGACGAAGACGGTCAACTCCCAGACAACGACGATTGCGCACCTATTGCAGTCGCACGAGAAGCAGTCGAAACTTGCAATTCGAAAGCTTCTGGATGATGCGGAAAATCTTCCCGACAAGTCAGTGTTATCTACAAATGCGAAGAACTACATTGCTACCCATTCCAGTAAACTGCGACGAGATGCGGCCCATTCCTTCTCTCCGGTCAGAATTAAAGATGCAATTAAGGAATTTTCGGGGTCCGAGAAAATGAAGGAAATCTTGATTGATTTGTTCGTGCACGTGTATGGAGTTTCGTTTGAAGAAGACGACACAATCGATGACGAATGGGACACGGAGCTAGATCATTAGGAACAAAATATATTGTCTCTCATAGAAATGTAAGACACTTGTATAAAGAAAGAAGAGAGGTCCGACTCTTGTAATTGCGGTTAAACACGGAATAGACAATGCACGCGGTGGATCATACTGCGTCATTCACTTGACCTTGTCTGAAAAGAAGTCGTCCCGGCTTCGGTCAAGCACGCGTGCCAGTGTTCCATGCGGTCGAAGAGTATCTCCAGTCGCTGGCGCCAGGCCTCCGTGTGCGCCGTCCGTGGTTACGTAGTCGTCCGGGTTCAGTCGAAGCACCACCAGCGACCGGTGACTCGGCGCTGTCCATAGCTCCTGCAGCCGCGCGCGCTCGCATCCGGGATTGTAGGTGTGGTGCTGGTTCTCGTTGACCTTGATGTGGAGACTGGCGACGCCCCAATCCACATCGTGGTCCGGGCGTCGCCGCGTGCAGGCGTCAGTGTCATCGTTCGTGCGCACTAGTTGGTCGATTTGCCAGCCGCAGTGGCCATACAAGGGGTCGCTTTCCACACGGGGCTGTTAGTCCCAGGGGTCTCCTGAGAACGCACAAACAATCAACAGTGGCCAATATATAGCGTTAAGGCAAGTAGGAAATAGAGTGAAACACAGACACATCGCCTTTCGACTGGACGATGATTTGATTGTCGAGATGTTCGTAAATGAATTGTTTGCTTTTTTCTTTTCACTTGGGAAAATGAAGAATCATCGAGCAGACCAATCGCCAACGTCTCTTGAAGCAGTTTGCTTCCCACACTTGAACATCATTGCATCGCCACTGCTTCCACGGCCAATGTATTCCCGTTTGGACTTGGTCGTCAAGTTTTGCTCACGAAGTCCCCGATAATCGTGAGATGGAGCAAAACTTGACGGCCAAGTTCAATCGGTAATACATTAGCCGTGGAAGCAGTGGCGACGCAATGGTGTTCAAGTGTAGGAAGCAAACTATTTAAAGAGACGTTGGTGATGTTGGTCGAGGAGAATGTCAGGGTGACATTCCTTCGTATTCCTAACCTGTATAAGCTTAACACATCGCAGTCGTTATATTATTGTCGTTGACGTTTTCTTCGATCTCAGGTACTGTACGTTGGTCGCTTCAGTCGCTGGTCTTCATCGGCGTTTATGGTTGTCATCAATACATGGGGGAGCCTCACTTTACATCCTGTTCCTTATTAGGATATCGCGATATTGCGTGTGAAGTAAGGCCTAAACCATAAACTAGGCGCAGTCCCATGATGAGCGGAGAGGAGGTTGTGATTTTAAAAGTTGAAACGGGTGCCAGCGACCGTTACACGCGCTGGCGACGAAGCGGACGGCGGAGAGAGAGAACGAAGAACAACAGCAGTTGACTCGATGTGGTTCATAATCGTTTTCTGAACAAAGATATCGGGGGGAGAAGAGCCTTCCCGTCTGTCTGTTGTTCTTGAGGAGTTCTGTTAAGCGAGGTTAAAAGAAGAATGGCCACTGTGTACCCCATCGCAGGCGAACGCGCCGACACCAGCGGTGTCCAGTTCCATCCTGCGGATCACATCGCTCGAAAGCCTACCAAAGCTGAACTGAGATTGCATGGTCCAATTGGATTTGTACGATCGTTGATTTGGTTCATAACGGGTCGTTTCTTGGAGCTGGATGACCAGGTGGTTGATGGCCTTCTGGAGCGACAGAAGAGCGAACACGCCAACATCGCCCTCGTCGGTGCCTTGTTGATGACCATCACCTTTTCCTACATCCCTCCTCTGTTGGATTGGCCTCAAGATTGGGTGACGGGTGCCTTCGGCTTTGCGACGTCGATGTGCAACTGCATGGTGGTCTGTTCAGTGTCGCTGTCGACCGGCATGTTGCTCTGTTTGAACGTGCTGAAGGACGACACGGAATGTCGCAATTTCTTGAACAAAATCGGTATGTTCGAGTTGGTGCCGTTCCAGACATTGTGGGGTGCCATTTGCATGTTTGGCTTCGTCGTGGGCACGATTCAGTACTACCGCATGTTGGACTTCGACAACTGGTTCTTCTACATCATCACCATCACCTACGTCCCCGCGATGATGATTGTGCCCCTCACCGTGTGGGCGTATATCAAAGGTCTGTTCGGTTTGCGGGAAGACGACGTGAAGGACAGTCTGTTGCACGTGGACGCCGTCTTGGCGGAGGCGCTGCTGACGGAGTATTTGAAGACGTTCTTCAAGGGCAACGTCGACCTGGTCCCCGGCTGTGGCACCGAATACAACGAGTTCATCACGTGGGTGAAGATGACCCGTCGCGTGGAGCATATCTCTCGCACGGGCCTCGTCAATCTGCGGAACCGCTTCGTCAGCGTCCTCGGCGAGTACTCCTACGACTACAAATAGACCCAACCGGCTCGCCGTTCACCCTGCAGCAGGCGATGTGGCTCTCCCGCGTGCCACTGCATCGCTCTGCTCTGCTCTGCTCTGCTCGCCCCCTCCCCTTCATGTTCCGGGGCCTCCTGCGCCTCCTCGTCCAACAACGGTTTTGTGTCTGTCGCCTTCGCCTTCATCGTCGTCTCGTTCTTGTCTCTTCGGCAGCGGTGGTGGCCAACTTCAGTATCCGATCCGTTTCGTTCACCGAACCGCTGTTACCATCGCCACCGCTGCGGTGCCCCCCCCCCATTGATTTCTCCTGTTTCTTTTCGTTTGTTGTTGTCGTCGTCGTCTTCGTTGGGCGACGCGTGTCCTGTGTCGTGTCGTGTGCGTGAGCGAATGTCCATCTCGGTGCCAGCGAGGGCGGGTGTGGGTGGCTGTCCTCCCCTCCCGCCCTCTGCTCTCCCTCCCCCTTCCCCCTTCCCCCTCCTCTCTCTGTCGTTGTCGGTGCCGATGTCGATGTCGTCGCTGTGCTGTTCGTCGTAGCGTGTGTTAATTAAGTAGATTCGCCCCCCCCCCTGTGCGGCCGTCTGTCCGTCCGTCTGTCTGTTGTGTGTCTCGGTGGCCGAGCGACGGGGGCTCTGGCCGCAGTGCCGTTAGCGCAGGCTACGGCGCTGACGGCGCGCCACCGTCGCCGGTGGCGTCGTCCTCGTCGCCGTCATCGGTGTCGTCGTCGTCGCGCGACAGCAGCACGTGGCGCACGCGGCGCCATCGCGACCGCCACCGCACGTGCCACGCGCCCGTCGACGTCGCAGTGGCGGCCGGCGGCGCTGCCTCCGCGTCGTTGTCGCCGTCGCTGTCGCTGTCGCTGTCGCTGTCCGCGGTGGCTTCAGCGGTCACGGCGGCAGTGTCGCCGGGTTCCGCCGGGTCAACGTCGGCGGCGGCGGCGGCCGCAGCGTCGCCGTTGACGCGGTCTGTCGCACCTGTCGCATCTGCTGCCTCGTCGCTGTCGCCATCGCCCTCGTTGTCCGCGTCGCCGGTAGCCTCGTCGCCGTCGTCGTAGTCGTCGCCATCGGTTTCGTCGTCGTCGGTCGCCGTCAGCAGTCGCTGCAGCAGCGCCTCGTCCGCCTCGTCGTCGTCGGCGGCGGCAGCGGCCGCATCGACGTCGACCGCCGGGTCCACGGCACCGTCGGCGTCGCTCGTCGTCGTCCGCGTCGCCACCGGCGCCACCGCCTCGCCACCGTCGCCGTCGCCGTCGCCGTCGGTCGGCAGCGGCGTCGGCAGCGTCAGCACCACCGTCGGCAGCTCGATCTCCTCCGCCGCCGCCGCCGCAGCGTCGCTGTCGTCGCCGTCGGCGGCCCGCAGCGTCACCGTCACCGTGAGACGCACCGTCCGCGTCTCATCGCCACCGCCGCCGTCGCTGTCACCGCGACGAGCGCGGCGCGGCGTCGCGGGCAGCAGCGACGCGAGCGACGCGGTGCGACGGTGCGCGCGGTGCTCCGGCAAAAACGACGCGTAGAGCAGCGCCTCGTCGTCCGTCGCGACGATCGACGCGACGTCGTCGACGCGCGGGTAGCGCGCGCGCAGGTAGCGCCGCAGGTCGACGACGGTGACGTCGCGCGGCGGCTCATCGTCGTCGCCGCTGCGGTCGACGAGCGCCGCCAGTCGCCGCGCCAGTCGCTGCGTCGTCGCTGACGACGACAGCGACGATGAGCGTCGCTGCGCCGAGGCGGCGACGTCGTCGACGAGCAGCGCGAGCTCCTCCGCCGCGCGGCGCAGCGGCGGCACGTGCAGCTCGTCCCACTGCGACGCTGGCGCCGTCGTCGTCGATGCTGCAGCGCTGGCGCTGGCTTTGGCAGCGGCGGTGGCGCTGGCAGCGGCACTGGCGGTCGTCGGTTGCGGGGCGCGCAGGAGACGCGCGAGCAGCGCCTGCGTCGTCTCCGCGGTCGACGGGGGCCACCGCCGCGGCGATGGCGCGGGCCACGCGGCCTGCGTCGTCGCGGCGCGCACCGGCTGCGCGAAGGCGACGGTGGGCACGGCGAGGTTCACGTACGCGTTGCGGAAGCGGCGCACGAGCCGCTCGCGCTCGCGCTCGATGGTCGCGTCGTCGTCGTCGTCGGCGGCGACCTCGTCGCGGTCGCTGCGCAGCGGCGGCAGCGCCAGCCATCGCCGACGCGACGCTTCGCAGTGCCGCGCGGCCGGCATCGCCCACGGCGCGTCCCACAGCCCCGTCGCCAGCACCAGCGCCGCCACGTCCTCGACGCTGTCGCCGCCGCCGTCGCTGTCGCCGTCGCTGTCGAAGGTGGCGGCGGTCGGCGTCGCTTCGCCGTCGTCGTCGCCAACGTCGCCAGCGTCGTCGCCTTCGTCGTCGCCTTCGTCGTCATCATCGTTCGTCGCTGCGCCATCGTCGCCGTCGCCGTCGCCGTCGCCGTCGCCGTCGGTGGCGGCATCGGAGGCGGATCGCTGCGGTCGCAGCCACCGCGACGCCCAGCGACTCCACAGCGACGCCCCGCGACGGCTGCGCATCGGACGCGGCTCCTTCGCCTCCGCGTCGCCGTCGCCGTTGCCGTCGCCATCGCAGTCACCGTCGCCGCCGTCGTCGTCTTCGTCGTCGCTTTCGCTGTGGTCGACGCTGTCGACGTCGCTGTCGCCAGCACCGTCAGCCGCTGCTGCCGCCGCCGCCGCCGTCTCGTCGCTGTCGACGGCGATTGGCGGCTGCGGCGGCTGCGTCGTCTCACCGGCGCAGCGGTCGCTGTGCGCCGTGTCCGTCGCCGCCGCGACCGTTGCGGTGGCGGAGCGCTGCCACCGCCGCCGCTGGCGCCGCTTCTCCGACGCGACCTTGAGCAGCTCGAGCGACACGAGGCCGGCGACGTGCGCCGTCGTCGTCGCCAGCGCCGGGACGATGCGGCCCGCGAGCCGCTGCACGTCGAGCGTCTCCAGCGGCGGCAGCGCGTAGTTGCGGCTGCGCAGGTTGCTCGTCGCCTCGACGAAGGCCACGTGGCCGCGCGCCAGATCGTCCTTCTCGAAGCTCTGCGGCGCGAGGGGCGCGGCCGCCAGCGCCGACGGCAGCGGCTCGCGACCCTCATCGGCCACCGCCGCGGCCCCTGCGGCCCCTGCGGCGTCGTCGTCAGTGGCGGCGACGAGGTGTGCGACGATCGCCTGCGCCTTCGCCAGCGACTCGACGCCGACGTGGGCCGCCCAGCCGAGCGACTGCAGCCGCAGCCACATCGCCGCGGCGACCCAGTCGCGGTGCAGCGGCTGCGTCGCGTCGAAGGCGATCGCGACGGGTCGCCGGCGGCTGCCCGTCCAGAACGGCTGCCCGTCCTCGTCGACGCTGTCGCGCGGGTGCGTCGCCAACAGCTGCGCGACCTCCGCGTCGAACCACCGCGAAAACGTCGCCTGCGCCCACGCGAACGTCGCCCGCCACGCGGCGCCTTTCGTCCCCGCGGCGCTGCCGATCGTCGCCCGCGTCGACGCGACCGTTTCGACGTTGTCGTCGAGGCGCCGCTGCTCGTCGGCGGCCAACGTCGCGCGCCACGCGGCCACCACCTCCGCCGCTGCTGCGCCTTGGCCCTGACCGAGCGGCTGCAGTAGCCGCTGGCGCATGGCGAGGTGGCGCACGTCGCCGTCGAAGAGGCCGTCGAACTGCGCCTTGGCCCAGGCGACGCAGTGCTCGGACTGGAACGGGAACGATTTGAGCGTGCACAGCGGCACGGCGTCCTCGGGCGGGTCCGACGACGACGCGTACGACTCGGTGACGAAGGGCAGCACGACCTGCACGTTCGCCTGCGTGCCCAACGTGCCCGAGTCGATCAGCGGCAGCTTGTGGCGCAGACACTGCGCGTCGACGTAGCGGCGGGCGTCGACGTTGTCCAGCGCGTTGACGACGACGTCGGCGTGGCGCCAGAACGCGTCGTCGAAGAGGTGCGCCGTCTCGGCGCCCACGCGGTGCGTGTACGCGACGACGCGCACGTGGCGGTTCATCGCGGCGACCTGCGCCGCGGCCACCGTCGCCTTCGCCTCGCCGATGTGTCGCTCGCTGTGTGACACGCGGTCGCGGTGCAAGGTCAGTCGCAGTGGCGAGGGGTGGCGGGGGGGGTGGCGTAACGTACCGGAAGAGCAGCTGGCGGTTGAGGTTGCTGCGCTCGATGGCGTCGTCGTCGGTGACGACGATGCCGCCGTGCTGCAGCCCGTGGCGGCCCCACGGCGACGCCGCCAGCGCCGCGGCGTCCTCCTCTGGCGCGGTGGCGTTGTCGTGGCGGTGGCGGCGGCGGCGGCCTTCTCCGACGCCGAGCAGCGCAAAGTTCTTGAGCAGTTCGCAGCCGATCGCCCCGGCGCCCACAACGAAGACCCGCAGCCCGCGCAGCTCCTCCTGCAGCGCCTCGCCGTACACCCGCGACACCGCGTTCGCCTCCTGCGCCGACGATACGGCGTCAGCGCCAGCGTCGTTGGCGGCCTCTTCGTCGTCGGCGGCGTCGTCGTCGAGCGAGTCGAGCGACTCGAAGAGCCACAGCTGCGAGATCGGCGCGTACCGCTGCGTCAGCCCTTTCACCGCCTCCTGCGCCAGCGTTGCACCGATCACCGACACCGTCGCAGGACACGGCGCGTCGATGCAGCTGCGCAGGAAACGTGGGTAGACGTAGTCGATCCACTGGCGACCGATGCGGCCGCCGGCGCTGATCGGTCGCCACGGGTCGCGAACGCCGCGTTCTTTGAGCTCTTCGATGAGCAGCAGGCGGCTCAGAGCCCGTCGCTCGGCGGCGTCGTGTCGCAGGGGGTCGTGGACGTCGTCCGTCGCGAACTGCAGCGTGTCGAAGGCCTGCAGCGAGGCCAGCAGCACCGTCTTCAGCGCCCAGTCGTGCTTCGGGGACAGGCAGCCGTTACATTCGGCGAACGATGGTGCCCGCAGCTGCTGGTCGAAGGGCTGGTGGTGGAGCGTACGGCGCGTCTTCAGCTTCTGCAGCGCAAAGGAAGACGCGGCGGCGGGAGAGCGCTGGCGCAGGGCGGCGACGGCGGAGGCGTCGTTGGGGTCGACGAGGCGCAGGCGACACGTTTTCGTGTTCACCACGCGCTCGACGACAAACGACGCTGTCGCAGTGGCGACATCGCCGTGCGCCGCGGTCGTCGTGGGTTGTTCTCCGCCGGCTTCATCGTGCACAGGCAGCGGCCGCAGTTCGACGGTGTCGCCGAGCCCGAGGCGCAGCGCTTGTTCGTCGATGCAGCGGACGGTGATCCGCGCTGGATCCGTCGCGTCCGGGGCCCAATCGACGTGCTCCAGCAGCACCTCTTTGTAGCTCTCTCCGTCGACGTCTTCGATGACGAAGGTGTCCAAGAAGTCGTTGAACACGAGGCCCACGGGCCCTTTCACCATCGCCGCCGACAGCAGCTTCTGCGCCGCTCTCGCCTTCGCGTTCCACACGTGAATCGTTTCCAGCTTCGAGGCGCACACGACGATCATATCCACCTCTTGAATCGCTCGAGACAGGCCACCAGTCTCCCGCTGCACGCTGTGCACCTGTGTGTTTGTGGGGGGGGGGGTCAGTGGTCATCAGCAGGCGAGTGTCACGGTCAGAGCAGCGCGTCCTCCATCAACGAGAGACGTCGGGTACACAGGCTTCCTTACCTTCACGTGTGGATTCAAGGACTCTGCGTATTGTTGAAGGGAAGGACTGTCGCCTTGGATGCTGTAGCAGTGGTCGTCTTCACGATCGCCGGTCGCGTGGTCGACGATGTAAATCTCACCGACGCCCGTGAGCGCCAAGTTCTTTACTGTTTCTCGAGCCAACGCTGCGCACTCATTCACTATCAGAGCTTTGCTTTCTAATAATCGCAATTGCGCTGTTTTGCCATAGACGATAAGCTGGCGGGAGAAAAACGATGTGTCGATGGGCCGCGTCGCTTCGGTGTCTGTGTCTTTGGCGGTTGGGGCTGGCCAGGAGAAGGAACTGTCCACATTGCTTACCCCACTGATGGCATAGGTACTTTGCCAGAGGAATTGAGTGACTAGGAGGAGAATGGGGAAGTACTGATACAACATGGCCGTCCAGGACGTGGGTGATGCTCTGTCACCAACTTACTTGCAATGAATGACTTCTCTGGCTTTCCCTTGCACTATTTACAGCAATCTCTACCCATGGATGAGAGACTCACCATCAACACATTCTGCAACGGAATCGAATCGCACCATTCATCGCATTTCCATCGAAGAAGTAAAAGTGAAATCGAATCCCAAATCGCGTTCGCTGCGCCAGCTGTCATCTGGTACATATTGTGCGCGTTGTAAGTGATTAACCAGTGGATGTTATAACCTGTTCGTGTCCTTCACCTTCTATCATTGTAAATCAACGTACAGTCTCTCCATGATCATTATCTAGTGATGTAAAGCTTCTCCTTCACCTCTCTCCATGTAGGTAAAGCTTCTGCTGTTTGCCTAAGAGGCGTAGCATCATCTTGATAGTTAGGGTCGTGTTCCGACTGGGTCATCGGCACACTTGTTGACCATTGAGGTAAACAACAGGTTCGTTATTATATAATGGCCAAATTAGCATCAGCGGCTAAATACGCACTGCATCAGAGATTCTCATTTGTCAGTAAAACTTATTACGCTTTCAGCAGGAAAGATACCGACGGAGCAAAATCAACACGACCACCGTTGGTGGGCGATGGACACCTCAACAGCTACCTACACCACGAACACAGCATCTGAACGGATATGATGCTGTGCCCGAAGAAAAAGAAGATTGAAAGAAACATCAAAATGTATATGGGGGCCATGGGCATTAAGAGATCACGAAAGGATCAACAGAAGAAAGGGTAGGGGCTGTCAGCTCAAGAAATCGGATTCTTGGACAAGACAATGGCGTAATGAAACGGGGAAACAGAAGTAATCACACGCTTGGTGAAGAGCCCAACCTCAGTAGCGAGATTGCTGACTTCTTCGACGGAAATACGGAGGGAATCGGCAGGTCCTCGGGGTTTATCAAGGACGATACATTGGTCACGTGGGATGTCAGTGCGCCAGTTGACAATGACGATCTCGCTGCTTTCGGAGTCAGACAAAACTGCCATCATTTGTCGCAAAATTTCTTGCTTGTCAGGAATTCCATGAAAGGTGTTTGCGAGGAAAATCAGATCAAACTTTGTGTCGCCACACGTTTCAGTCAGACGCATGGCGTCCCCTTGAAGGAAGTCGATTTTCGATTGCTCAGCAGGCTCCAGAGTTTCAACAGCTGCCTTGTAAGCCTCTTCCAACAAGGTGTTGTCCAGCTCGATGCCATAAACTCTGCCTGTGTTCATGAGCTTTGTCATCGGAAACGTAAAATAACCGTTTCCGCAACAAAGGTCAAGAATATTCGACGAATGATTCACCGTTGTAGGCTCTATCGTCAGTCGAACAGTCTCGGCAGGGTTGGGCCAGAGTATTGACCACCAGTCAGTATCAGGCATCGAGGTCGCTGGAAACATGTTGGGGCGAAAACAGACAAAAAGAACAGTGGTCTGGTGCAGTGATTACTTCTCGAGATATAGTTTTAGATTTATTCGATAATCTAAACCCCACCTTCGTTTCCTTCTTCGCCTTTCTAATTCCTCCATCTACAGTTCCATCTTCCCATCTTCAAGCAAACGATGAAGCACGATACATTACATCCATGGACCAATAATCTTGCAGATGGCAGAGCTCGCTGCGTTGTGGCGCGGCAGAGAGTGGACTGACCACCGACCGACCGACAGCAGTAGACCGCAAGTGACACTGTGACCACTCTGCAAAATGGAGCCCGTTGCGGACCGGTGCTGCTCTTCTGGAGAGAGCTCCCTCAAGAAACAGTTCGGTAGTTGGTATAGTATGAGGTAGTCTTGTCTCAACGCCCACGCGTTTCGTCGATCTGCCGCCGCCGCTGCAGCCACAGCCCTCCGTTGCAACGTCACCGCTCGGTGCATTCCATGGCATTGCCGTACCGCTCAGTGCAGCAGGCCCAGTGCTGGGCGGTGGCAGTCGTAAGCCACCGTCTTTTCTTCCAGTTTATACTACTTTTCCTGTAAAGTTTTGGTGTGAAAAGCCCTTATGTTCCGTGACAAATAACATGACATGGACATATAATCACCGCGAAGCTCTTTAAAATTACAGTCAAAGTCAATAACTTTACTCACGTACCCGAACCAGCCTCCAGTATGCGAACAGGTGGCCGAAACGATTGGATCTCGCGCACCAGCTTCGCCAACTGCTTCAGGTCCAGCTCCTCCGCCGTCATGGTATCTGGCTGGCCAGTCGAGGAGAGGACTCTGTAGGGTTTATTCATGGTTGTGTCGATTTCGGTGACGTACTCCAGGTCGCCCAGGAAGGCAACGCCGTCAGCCATGAACGCGTTGTCCATCTTCAGGTCCGTGTGTGCAATCCCTCTCTCATGCATCTGGATCACGCCCGCCTGAACGTCCGCGATGGCCTTCTCCACAGATATATTACCACGCTGTAGGGCGGTGCGCAGCTTGTGTCCAATGAGGGTGATGAGAACCTTGTCAGGCCCCTCCACCACACCCCACTCCACATTCGTCAACTTACCGTCGTAGAGGTATGTCAGCAGGGCTTCATTGCGATGCCCTCCTGAAAGAGTCTTGCGAAGGCCATCCCGTTCCCAGACCACACGATGCCCATTATTCGTCGCTATTGGCATATTCGGTACGAGATGGAATTCAGTCAGAGGTCCGGCGACGGAGATAACGTAGCGCGCAACATTAAATATGGCTTGGACGCACTTGACCCGACGATCCTCAGTGTCCAGCATGAAGGATGCGAGACGACGCTCGTTGTACTGCTGGGAGGACTGGTCGAAGGTGATCTCATTCAGTTGAATGCACTGGGGACATGACAGAATACCTATCACGCTTCGATTCTTGGGGAAGGTCAGGTAAGCCTGTGGTGCATATTGGCTGGACAAGTCGCGGTTGGTATCCGCCTCCACCATCTTCGACAGGGTGGCGCTGGCCTGGTTCTGCAATATATGCGCTTGACGAAACATTATCACAGTGTCAGGGCGCTTTCTCGCTGTGCTGGATTCGTCGTGTGTGTTCAGAAGTACCATCGCGACACCATCATTAACAGAAGACAACATTCGGTGCAGGATGCGGATCCAGTTGCTGTCCTGAACCCAGGCGGTCACTTCCGAGTCTCCAATTACATCATGTGCCATGAAGGTGTCAACCGCATAGTAATACTCTGGGGTGCCGTGTTCAAACACTTCAGGATATTTCTCCACGTACTCCATATCACGCACAACGATTTTGAAAGGAACTGGACTCCTAATAAATTCAGCCAAATCACTGGAATCTCCATTTCCATTGTACTGGTGAAGTAATATCCTCTCATGCATGTGCATCTTCTTGGGTCTCTTTGAAGCTTAGTCAGAAACAAAAATGAAAACCGCATCAAAGATAAAATTACAGCATGAACTCATCAACCAATCTAACAAGAAAATAACTACATTACCTGCCGGCCATTCAACAGGACAGGGATGGGCCTTTCCGTTGACCTCGACAGTGTCCCCCATTTGTGATTCAATTGTGATTTCCGACGAGTCAACACGACTACCGACCGACGGACAGCAATGGACGGTGAGGCCACTCTGCACAATGGAGCCCGTTGCGGACCGATGCTGCTCTGCGGTTCTGCTGCAGAGAGCTCACTCAAGAAACAGCTATGTCCAACAAAACTAACTGGTACAACCGATGTAACATTATTACATTCCAAGTAAAGTACATTCAATATCGATGATGGCATGACGACGATGACGGTGGGAAACGAGGAGCCGAGTCGCACGTCGTTCAACTTCCACAAACGAAATATCCACCAGTATCGGGTAGTGGTCCTTCAGGAAACGTCAATACAATCGTCAAGTTGTAAACCAGCAAGCCGAAAACCACAAACTTTATTTGGAGATGGATTCGCTGGTGATATCTCTCGTGGACTGCAGCAATGGCCAAAAGGTGGCATTAATATCGGAAAGCAGAGGGGATCTGGGATTCGACGTTCGCATTTCGAATGGTAGCACTGTGTATCGGTTCGATAATTTGGTTGGCTATGAGTCTCGTCCTCCAAATCGAACGCGAGAGGCGCGCGAGACGTACATGGCAGCATTGCAGGGCGCCTTTCAGCCTTCCAGCAACGCCAACGACCATAATCCGAAATCTTCTTTCAGCTATGATGCAACGCTGTCGGGGGATGCCCTATCCTTTGTGGTCAAGCAGAGATCGCCCGGAGAATCCCACTATTTGCTTCTCCACAAAGCCGAATACAAAGCCGTGCCCAACTCGGCGCAAGAGTTGTTGTCGCTGTTGGAGAACGTGAACGCCATTCTCGCCGCGAAGGACGAAGAAGTCAATTACATTCGTGAAGACTCGCAGTACTTCAAGGACAGCATGGACACGCTGCAAAGCGACCGCGACAACTTCGCCGTGTGGAAGGAGAGTCTTCAAGATCGACTGATTCGCGGCTTCTGCTGCGTGTTGAACAGCAAAAAGCGAGAGATTGCTCGCTTACAGAGTGAATTGAATGCTCTCCGTGGGACGACAACACGTAAGAAGGCGTCGAAGGCCGCGTTAGAGCCCATCGCCGAGGATGAAGGCGACGGGGCTGACGATGGCTCGTCGGTGGCGTCATCTGTCGCGTCGACATCGAAGAAACGAGGCAAGCGCACCGCCACCACCACCGCCACCGCAAAATCGACTCGTGGAGCTCGTGGGCGAAAGAAAGGCGCCGTAACGGAGGACAGCGATGGTGACGAAAATGGCGATGGTAGCGCAGCCGACGCTGGTGACAACGACGAGGCGGAGGAGGAGGAGGAGGAGGTACCAAAGGCTCGACGAGCGACGCGTGCGACACGTGGCGTAGCGTTGGCCGGTACGAAGACAGCTCGCGGACGCAAAGCGACGGCGACAAAGATAGCGGCGAAGGAGGAGAAGGAGGAAGCTGCGTTGGTCAACACGGACAGTGACGAAGATGCAGAGGCCTTCACTGCGCCTCCCAAGACCACTGCGCGCCCGCCACTTGACGCAGACGATGCCACCGACGATGAAGCGCCACCACCGACACTCACCAAATGGATCAATCCCGATGCAGCACCGGGAGCAGACCGAACCGCGGCAAAGGCCATCGTGCTCGTCAAGGAAGAGCCGCTGTCGTCGTCGTCGTTGCCTCTGGCGCAGGCGTCGCAATCGTACGTGTCGAGCTATCAGCGCCCCGCCCCATCGATGAGCAACAATTTGTTGTTCAGCAACCTCGGCGACGACGAGGAGGACGACGAGGACGAACAAAGCGACCGCGACCTGTTGGCCGACGAGGAAGGAGACGTACTCGACGGGGGAGCCGCCCACGGGGCTGCCGCGGCGACGTCGTCGTTCGATCTGATGCGCAGCAGTAGCCAGGGCGGTGCGCGATCGTTTAAAATGGTCGGTGCATCGGCAGGAGCCGTTACGGCCTCGGCAGCGTTGCCCACCACCGTCGACGGTGGAGCGATCGCGTCGTTTCTGGCGCAGCAGTCGCAGTCGCAACTGGAGGCCGCCTCATATCCGCCGCCGTCGTCGTCTTCTTCGTCGTCGTCTGCGTCACGAAAGCGCAGCGCCGATGACGCTGGCTTGGCTTCCGAACCGATCGACGAGGCTCCCACACGCGCTTCGACGATCACTCCGGCGGTTGTGACCGACACTGCCGCCGCCGCCGCTGCTGCTGCTCTGCCGCCCGCCGCTGCTTCGGTCACGGCCGCTGGTGGCAGTGCAGCCTTAGCGGCGTTGCAAGCCCGCAAGAAATCGAAGGCCTCGAAGTTCCTCGCGGAAGCTGACAGCGACGACGACTGAAGCGACGACAGAGACAGTGACAGGGAGTGTCGCCGTTCTACGTCGTCGACGGCGGTGGGCCGTCCATCGCGGAAGGCCGTTCATCGCAACGGGAGTCTACTGCCAAACAGTTTGGTACATAGTTGTTTTTGGTCGTTGGTTGGGTGTGTTTTGGGTGTGTATTTGTTGTCTACATGTCGACGACCCCGCCGTAGTCTACCGGAGGGGGCGTACGTCACGCCACCATCAATAATAACTGTTGGCCGTTTTCTCTTTCTCTTCTCTGCGCCCAAAACGGTGCGGTGTTCACCTATCTATCGCTCTGTGAGTGTGTGTGTGTGTCTGTGAGGGGCGGTGGGCGCTCTAGTTCTTCTTCTGGTAGAGGGGCACGAAGGAAGGAATGTCGGTGATGGCGCGGCCGATGATCAGGGCGTGCACGTCGTGCGTGCCCTCGTAGGTGTTGACGGCTTCCAAGTTCATGGCGTGGCGGATGATGTGGTACTCGTCGGAGATGCCGTTGCCACCCAACATGTCGCGGCAGGCACGCGCGATGTCCAGGGCCTTGCCGCAGTTGTTGCGCTTCATGACGGAGATCATCTCCGGCGCGTACTTCTTCTCGTCGATCAAACGACCGACACGGAGAGCACCTTGGTAGCCCAGGGCGATCTCGGTCAACATATCCGCCAACTTCTTCTGGATCAGCTGGTTGGACGCCAGCGGAGCACCGAACTGGTGACGGTCCAACACGTACTGACGGGCAGTCTCCATGCAGAACTCGGCAGCACCAAGAGCACCCCAAGCAATACCGTAACGGGCGTTGTTCAAGCACCCGAACGGACCGCCCAAACCCTTCACGTTAGGCAACATCTGCGTCGCAGGCACGTGCACGTCGTCCATGAAGATCATTCCGGTGGCGGACGCGCGCAGCGAGAACTTTCCTTCGATCTTCGGGGCGGTCAAGCCCTTCATACCCTTCTCCAAGATGAAACCACGGATATCACCTTCGTCAACCTTCGCCCAGACGACGAAGACATCGGCGATAGGAGAGTTGGTGATCCAGTTCTTGGCACCGGAGATCTTGTACGAGCCGTCCGGTTGGCGGCGGGCACGGGTCTCCATTCCACCAGGATCAGAGCCGTGGTTGGGCTCCGTCAAACCAAAGCAGCCGATCTTGTTGCCCTTGGCCAAATCAGGCAAGTACTTCTCCTTCTGCTCCTCGCTACCGTAGGCGTAGATGGGGTACATGACCAACGAGGACTGCACAGACATCGCAGAGCGATAGCCACTGTCAACCCGCTCGATAGCGTTGGCAATCAAACCGTACGACACGTAGTTAACACCAGCGCAGCCGTAGCCGTTGATGGTAGGACCCAACAAGCCAAGCTCGCCGAGCTCAGACATGATCTCGCGGTGGAAGGTCTCGTTGCGGTTGGCCATCAAGATGCGAGGCATCAACTTCTCCTGGCAGTACGCATTGGCGGAATCGGAAATCATTCGCTCTTCCTCGCTCAATTGGTCACGCAGCAGAAAGGGATCCGACCACACGAACTTGTTAAACTTGCTCATGTTGCGGACTTGCATCGCCGAGCGAGCAACTTGCTTCGTCAACTTCATGGAATTCATGATGACAGTCTTTGTGTATACCACCGTAGAGAGAACCGGACAGGACAAAGCCAATAACTTGTGTGTCGACGAGAAGTAAACTTGGACTTCGGGTGTTCGGGTGATGATGACCGCAGCGACGGTGGCTGAAAAGAAGCACGGCGGCTGGTGCGGCTGACAGCGCAGCGGCGAAGTGGCAGCGCGCGTCCTCTGGCGGAGACCCCGCACCGACGGACACTGCAGTTGGAGTTGAACTTGCCGGCGTCCTTGAAGTTACCCAGAGGTGGTCTGGGATCTTGGGAGAATGAGTTTCCGCGGCCGTCATCATTGTCGCGAGGCCTACGGTGCGGAGTTACATACTGTTGCTAACGGTGCAACAGATCTCAGTCAGGCCAGAGGCCCGTAGAGTGCCGCTAATGGGGTTGCCTGAGAATTTTAAATGTAAACGGGAAGCACGCAACAACAAAAGGCGGTGTGAACTCTGGAGTTGTGATGTAGATCCACCACAATTAAACAACTGTTGGGACGCCGATCGGAAACAAAAGAACAACGAAAGGATCGAATATCTCCCAACGATTAGCTGTCTTCTCCTGCGAACATAGTGGGAGGCCATGACACTGTCAGTCCACGTGTGTTTGGTGAGCTGCCCAGCGACGCCTCACGAATCGACGCAACGGCAGAATCAAGAACTTCTTCCGGGGCGGCGAGACCCAGCGAAGGAAGAGCAAAATCATTGACGAATAGTCCCTTGGGTAATGTTCGGTGGAAGCGGACCTCCTCTGCTTCTGTTGGGGCGCGGAACTCACCGCATCGCGGTTGGTCGTCGTGCCATTCTCCTTCGTAGATCTACATACAACACAGAACAACACTGTCAGCATGCGATTATGTTCAAGAATAAAGAAAACTGGGAGCATTACCTTCCTTGTGGAAGCGTAGAAATATACGCCGGGTCCTTCTTTCTTCCCGTTCGTCCACAATCCCTCGTAGACGTTACCATTCGCGAAACTGAGCGTACCGAAGCCATTTTCTCGATCGTCGCTCCACTCGCCCACATATACATCGCCATTGGGATGCTCAAATCGGCCTTGACCGTTCTTGCGGTTACTCTCCCAATCTCCTCGATAAACCGAGTTGTCGGGGTAGTAGAAGACGCCCTGTCCGGACCGCACGCCCCGGTCCCAGTCGCCCACATACGTTCTGGCATATGATTTTCCTTTCTTCACCCACAGTGTACCACGTCCATGGTACTTTCCTTCTTGCCATTCTCCTTCATACTTGGTGTCGTCGGGATTCAGTTGCACACCGAAACCTTCCTTTTGGTCGTTGGACCACTCTCCCTTGTACTTTGACCCACTGACAAAGGGAAAGACCCGTTTTGTCTTGTCGCGAATGACATCTTTGTTCTTTAGTGATGGATCCCGTCGTACTTCGTAGACGGTGGCGTGATTGCCATGTCGCAACGACATTTGCAGCCGATCGGATGTGGCGAAATTGTTGGATGTTCCGTACCCATGCGACATTTTCCCTCTGTTCACTGTACACACAAACCAATCGACAACAATCCTCAATATCGCACTTTGTCAGCGAACGCAGCTGTTATTGTGTTCGTTGCGATTCCCACTTCCATTATTTTCATCCGTTGCTCTGTCCTCTTCAGCGCCGCTGCCATCGCCAACGCGGCGGCGGTCGCGTCGGGGGCGAAACGGTCAACGCGGCCGTCGTCGTCGTCACGTCACGTCAGCGGCCGTTTCATGCCACCGACCGCCGCCCAGGCGACGAGGCGACCGCCGGCTCCGCTGTCTCATCGACGACGCATTTGATGATTGCTCTGGAGAGGCGAAGCCTGGTGCCAAAGCGATACAAAGGCGTGCCTCGAGTGCAGATCTTATTGTATATTGTGTATCTCCTCGTGTGACTGATTCGATTCGTGATAGGGAAACCTGGTAAAGACGAACTGAGAACATGTCGAGTATATCATCCAGCGGCGGAGGCGAATCCAAGATGATTTGCGACAGTAAGTCGCATACATGGACGTTGATAATGACTCGTATTGACTCTTCATGTCTGCCACATAGTGGACGATCACAGTGACATGAAGCATGACGCCTTCACAGTGGTGGCTGCCGCCTTGGAGACCAACACGGAAGAAAAGGACATCTCCAAACACGTTAAGACCTTCTTCGATCAGAAATATGGACCTACTTGGCACTGCATTGTCGGTAGCGATTTCCGCGCCTTTGTGACCCACGAATCCAAGCACTTCATCTTCTTCTACATCGGCAAAACCGCCATTTGTTTGTACAAAGCGTAACACATCACTCGAAACCCCCATGGAGAGGCAGCTTCGTCTGCTCTCTCTCTTCCGACTCCTCTGTCTCTATAGTGTGTTGGTATGGCGAGCCCGTCGGTTCGCGTTGTTGTGTAATTAAAATCGATCCGCGCACCTGTCTCACCACCGACGACGCGGGCCGCTGACCGTTTCAAAGGCCCAGCGGATTCGACCGTTGGCCATAAATACGACGATAAATACGTCGCTCTTCCGCCAGTCGTTGCATGTGCAGGGCAGCCCATTGGGTGCGTTCTTCGGCGGTGACCGGTGCGATGTTCGCCTCGACGAGTTCGTTGAAGAACGACTCGCTGAACGTCTCGACGGCCTCGGCGACCAGCGTCTCGAGAATGCCATCGACCGCCGCCAGCATCGTCTCCTGTTCCCATTTGCCACGCTGCAGCGCCAGCTGTGCCATGGCGGCGTCGTCCAATTTGCCGTCCGCGTCGAACGCGACGACGTCGCCGTCGTCGTCGTCGTCATCGTCGCCGTTGTCACCGCCACCGGCCGCCGCTCCGCCGCGTTTCGGTGTCCGCGGTCGCGCTTTCTTCTTATTCGCCCGTGCGTCCTCCGCCAACGCGTCCAGCTCGTTCTGGGCGGCCTTCTGACCCCGCGTGGCGGGTTTCTTCGCGACGCTGCCGTCGTCGTCGTCGCCGTCACCGTCGCCGTCACCGTCGCCGTCGCCGCGCGCGTCCTGCCGCTCGGCCTCTTTGATGAGCTCTTCGACGTCGCTTTCGTAGTCGATCTGCGCCGCACGTTGCTCGTGAATGTTGGCGATGGCGGCGGCCAGCAACTCGTCGTCGGCGTCTTCCTGTCGCCGCTTCTCGCGCACCGCCTCGACGTCCATCGTGCGCGGGTCGGGCTCGGCCTCCGCCGCGGCCGCGGCCTTGTTGTCCACCGCCGCCGCTTTGGCACCGCCGCCGCCGCCACTGCCGCCGGCGCCGCTGCCCTTGGCGGCTCGTGTGGCGGCGTTGGCGGTGGCTGACGCGACGGTCGTCGAGGCCGCGTCGGCGAGCGACTTGCCGGCCGCCAGCCGCGTCAAAATCGCCTTCAGCTGCTTCGTCGCCGCGCGCTCCGCGTGACGCCGACGCGTCGCCTTGTCGATCAGCCGGTCGGTGATCTCGCGCTCGGTGACCGCGACGACGGCGGGGTCGACGGCGTGCGCCGTGAGGTACTCGTAGCGGCGCAGACGCGACATGTCGCGCGCCATCTTCATCGCCATCGCGTACAGACACATCTGGCGCATGCCGCGCGCGAAGCCCTGCGCCGTCTGCAGCGTCTCGCGGATCGACGCCACCGCCACGCCGCCGTCGTCGTCGAGCGGCTGTGTCGTCAGAGCCGTCGCCGCAGCAGTGGCGGAGGGAGGACGAAAGGCGCGCGAGGCGATGTAGCCGACGACGAACGGGTCCTGCAGCGACATCATCGCGCCTTTCATCTCGTTCGGCAGCTCCTCCTGCCACACGCTGCGCACGAGGTCGTAGAAGAAGGCGCCCACGACCTCCGGCGACGTCATGTCCACCTCGCGCAGGTCCTCGGGCCGCGACAGTTCGCTCAGCCGCGACCGCTCGTACCGCGCCACGAACCGCGCGTGGTAGTTCACCTGCGCCGCCCGCGACACCGCCGCGCCGCCCTCTGACGCCGCCTGCGCCTCTGCCCCCGCCGCCTCCGCAGACGCCGGCGGCGGAGCCTCCAGCGCCCGCAGCAGCGCGAGCGTCTTCGGCTGCTGCCGCAGCAGCAGCATCACCTCGTCGACGCAGAAGGCGGCGGCGGACGCGGCGCGGTCGGCGGGGAAGTACGCGAGGAACCACGGCGGGTACTGCACGTGGTCGTAGCGGCGCCGGCGCAGCAGCTGCTGCACGTGCACGGCGCCGGGCACCGGCGGCGGCAGCGTCGCGGGGTCGGGGCCGTCGCCGCGGGCGAAGGCGTCGTCTTGGCGCGCGCGCTCTTCGAGCTGGCGCTGCTCGTACGCGAGCTGCAGCGGCAGCGTGTCGCCGCAGATCTCGACGCTCACGATCGTCAAATCGTCGCGCTGCTTCGCGCGGGGGCGGCGGCGGCGGCGACGGTGACGGTGACGCTGGCTCCGTCGCGGGCGGCGGCACGGCGCCGTGGCGGTCCAACAGGCCGCCCGGCGCCTCCGCCGCCGCCGCGGGGGCTGCGGACGCGGCCGACGGGCTGCGCGCGGCCGTCGAGGCGGGCACCGGCGCCGCGGTGGAGACGGTGCCGCCGACGGTGTCGATGATCACGAGGCCGCCCCGCGGCGCCGGTGCGGCGTCGACGGCGCCGCGGGAGCTGGCTCTGGCGCTGCCGGGCGCGAGCTGCTGATGAACGTGCCGCCGTCCTTCGCGCTCGCCGAGGGCTCCGCCGCCGCCGCTGCGGCGACCGCAGCGCGCGGAGACACCGTCGCCTGCGCCGCGTCGGTCGGCGCCGGCGGCGCGACGCTTTTCGCCTCGGCGACGCCGCCGCCGCTGCCGCCGCTGCCGCCGCTGCCGTCACCGCCGCCGGCAGCGGTCGCCTCCGCCGCGGTGAACGTCGTCTCGACGGGCGTGAGCACGGCGACGGTGTGGCAGTGCACGAAGAGGTAACCGTCGGGCCGCTGCGTCGCGAGGACGTCGTTGACCTGCTGCGCGATCGCCTGGCGCTGCTGCCGCTCCTCCTCCGCTTTCTTCTGCTGCGCGCGCTTCGACTTGGCCGCGGCGGCCGTCAGCTGTTTGCGGTGCATCGCCTTCTCGAGCTCGGCGATGCGGTGGCGGCGGTCGTACTCGTTCGCGCGGTAGACGCTGTCGCAGAGGAAATACGTCAGCGGCTGCGTCACCCGCAGTAGCTGCGGCACCGGCGGCGGACCGCCGCGCGCCGCCCGCCTCGTCGCCGCCGCCGCCGCTGCCGTCGAGGGCGCCGCGGTGGCGGTGGTGGTGGCGGTGGCGGAGGGCGCGACGGGTCGCGTGTCGCTGGTGACGAAGGCGGTGTCGAGGCGGCGCGTGCCGTGTCCGACGAGCGGCACGACGAGGCGCAGCTGACGGTGCGCGAAGGGCCGCTGCCAGTCGTGCACGCGCTGCCAGAACGGCGTCGAGACGCTGGCGAGCGGCATGCTCGGCCCCGTCGTGTTGCCCTCCGGCGTCGCCGACGGCGGCACGACGCGCGCGAGCTGCTCGAGCGTCGCGGCGACGCCGGCGGCGTCGTCGTCGGCGAGGAGCAGCAGCCGCACCGACGGCGTCGCGTGCGCCGGGTGGCGCAGCTCGTCGTTGTCCGTCTCCACCGCCGCCGCTGCCGCCGCCACCGCCGCTGCCGCTGCCGCCGTCGCCTCCGTCGGGGACGCGTCGACGTGGTGGGCGTATCGGTGCCAGATCGTGTCGCGGACGAACTGGCGCGTCGCGAGGTGGACGGCGGCGGGCGTCGCGAGGCTGCGCAGGCGCTCGACCGCCGCCTTGCGGTTGAGGCTGTGGTACGGCACGAACACCGTCGGCGCGGGGACGCAGCGGCAGCGCCACGCGACCACCAGCGCTTCCGCCGTCCGATCGACCGGCGCTGGCGTCGCCGTCGCCGCCGTCGCCGGCGGTTTCACCGGTCGCTGCGGCAGCGCCTCGACCATCGGCGCGACGCGCGGCCGGCCGCCCAGCGCGGCGCGGAGCCACAGCACTTTCAGCGGCGCCACCGTCGGCCCCGCGGCCGTCGCTTTGAAGTGCTCGTTGAGCGTGTCGACGTCGCGCCGCACGTACTCGGCGAAGTCGTCGCCGTCGTCGCCGTCGTCGCCCTCGTCCCCGTCGCCGTCGCCGTCCCCGTCGCCGTCGGCGTCAGCGTCGTCGGTGTCGCGCCACATCGCCCGCAGCGAGCGCCACAGGTCGCCCGACGGTGGCGGCCGCCGCTCGTCGACGGGCAGCAGGACGCGGTGCACGGCGGCGTCGGGGAAGCGCAGGCGGTCGACGTACTCCTGGCGCACGAAGGCGTCGCAGAGGTGCAGCAGGCGCTCCACCGCCGCGTCCAGCGGCTCGTCCTCCGCGGCGGCGGTGGTGGCGGCGGCGCGGCGCAGGACGCGGTACGCGACGTCCTTCGCCGCTGCGTCGGCGGCGGTGGGCCACTGGTGCTCGGTGTGGTGCGCGTGGCGCGGGTCGTAGCGCAGCGCGGGCACCAGCAGCGCCGTGTGCAGGCGCAGCACGTCGCGGATCGACGGCCCCGCGAAGACGTCGCGGTACCGCGCGCGCAGCGTGTGCAGCACCCGCGCCACCGCCTCGCACAGCGGCGCCGGTGCCACCGCCGCCGCCGCCGCCGCCGTCGCCGCGCGGCAGTCGACGACGCCCTCGCGCAGCCGCGCGTCCTGCTGCAGCCGCCGCAGCGCCTCGGCGAGCGGCGGCTCCCACTGCGCCACGACGACGCTGTGGACGCCGTGAAACGCGACGCTGCCGCGCTGCCGCAGGTCGGTGCAGTGCGCCGTCGACGGCGTCACGCGCTGCGCCGTCGCTGACGCGGCGCCGTCGCCGCTGAGCCGCGGCGCGGCGACGTTGACGACGGCGAAGCTGCTCTCGTCGCGGTGGTAGTGCGTCTGCACGACGAACTCGCGCGGGTGGCCGCAGCCGCCGCCGCCGGTGCTCTGCAGCGCCAGCGACGCCGCCTGCAGCCCCGACGTGAAGCGCACGCGGTAGCGGTCGTGGCGGTGCAGCGGGCCCAGCACGACGACGAAGGGCCGCTCGGGCTGCGTCACCGCGTGGAACGCGACGAGGTGGTGCTGCGTGAACGTGCCGCGCGCGTCGATGCGCAGCGTGACGCGGCGGTCGACCTCGAGCAGCATCGGCACGTACAGCGGCGTCTCGTGCATCGACAGCGACCGCGGCGGCGCCTCGCCGCCCGGTCCCTTGCGCGACTCGTCGACGAGGCGGACGCTGTCGCGGTCGGCGTCGTCCGCGTCGCCGTCGCCGTCGCCGTCGCCGTCACCGTCGCGGCCGCCGGTTGTCCGCACCGACACCGCCGCGGCGGAGGAGGCGCGGCGAGTGCGTCGGCCGCGCCGCAGCGCCGCTCCGGTCGCGAGCGCGGGCGGCGGCTTGACGAAGGGCGCGCCGAGCAGCGGGCCGAGCAGGAGGACGGCGTCGCCGCGGTCGTGGCGCCGCGCGAAGAGGTCGCGGAGGTTGGCGTTGTGCCACGTGGCGACGGGGTTCCACTGGTCCACGAACAGCCGCAGCCGCGCGAAGCCCACGTTGCCTCGGCCGCCACGCGCCACTGGCGGCAGCGGCGGTGAGCGAGCGGTGGCCACCGCCGCCAGTTCTGTCGCAGCCGCAGCGGTGGCGGTGGTGGCGGCGGCGGTGGCGGCGGCGGGGCCCTTCGCCTTGGCGGTGGCCTTCGGCGCTTTCTTCTTCGTCGCCTTCTTCGTCGCCGTCGCCGTCGCCGTCGGTTTCGCATCGGCGGCGTCGCCTTCGTCGGCGGCCGTCGTCGCTGCGTCCACCGGCGGCGTTGGCTGCTGCGCCGGCCGCGGCGGAGGGAGCAGCAGCGCCGGCGGCTGCGGTGGCTCGCTGCCGCTGCTCTTCGCGGTGGCGGTGGAGAGCAGCCCCGACGGCTCCGTGCGCACGCAGTCCTGGCCGCGCAGCTGGTGCACGTAGCGCAGCGACGCGCCGATGCGGCCGCTCAGCGCGACGTCCTGCGGCGCCACGCCCAACAGCGCCGCCACCGCCGCCACGTCCGGCGCCTCCTCCGACGCCGTCGTCGTCGCCGTCGCTTCAGCCGCAGCGGTGGCGGCGGTGGCGGCGGTGACGGTGGCGGCGGCGGTGTGGAGGTCGTACTCGCCGACGCAGAGCTGGAAGAGCTTGCAGCCCGAGCGCAGGTCCTGGATCAGCGTCGCGTACGGCAGCGGCGCCGAGGACACGAAGACGACCGACTTCGTCTCGCGGCCGCCCGTCTCGCGCTGCACGCGCCGCATCCAGTCGACCCAGAAGCGGCAGAACGTGTCCACGTCCTGCGCCGTGGGCGCCCAGGCGACGGCCTCGTCGTTGTCGTCCCACTGCGCCAGCGTCGTCTCCGCCGCCGACAGCGGCGCGTCGCGGAGCCGCGTCAGCGCGATCAGCGGCTGCGGGAAGACGACGACGAGGTGGACGATGGTGTTGTCGCCGCCGTAGACGCGCAGCCGCTGCCACTGCTTCCGGTCGAGGAAGCCGGCCGAGAAGCCGCTGCGCGGGTTGTTCGAGCGGCGGCCGCCGTCGCCGTCCACGTCGCCGTCCACGTCGCCGTCGCGGTCCCCGTCGCCGTCGGGGTCGCCGTGGGCGACGCTGGCGTCGTCGGGGTCGGCGTCGGTGTCGAGCACCTGGCGGATCACGAGTCCGTCGGCGTCGGCGTCCGCGTCGGGCGGCGGTCCGTCGCCACTGGCCGCGGTGGGCGCCGCGGTCGGCGGCGCAGTGGACCGCTGCGGCGCGCGGGTCGAGGGCTTCGGCGGGCGGCGCTTGAGGCGCTGCGAGAGCACGTCGACGAGCGCCACGACGACGCCGCCCTGGCGCCAGTCGCGGAACGCGTCTTTCGCCTTCGCCACCGCCGCTGCACCGCCGCCGCCGCCGCCGCCACCGCCGCCGCTGCCGGTCGACGCGGCGGACGATGGCGGCGGCGGTGCAGCGCGGCGGCGCCAGCGGCGGCGGCGCCAGCGGCGGCGCCAGCGGCGGGGTCGAAGAGGCTGTGCACGTAGAGCTGCACCTGGTGGTCGAACATGCGGCGCAGGACGCGGTCGCGGTCCTTCGCCGCGATCGCCGCCGTCGCCGCCTCGTCAGCGGCGCCGTCGTCGGTGGCGCCCTGCGCAGCGTCGGCGGCGGCGGCGTTGTCGACGGGCAGCAGGTAGCGCGGGTGGTGCACGAAGAGGTGCGCGGCCGAGGCCATCGCCGCGGCCACCGCCGGCGTCGACAGAATCAGCCGAAACGTGTCGCGCACGAGCTGCTCCAGCGCCTGCAGCTGGAACTGCTGCAGCAGCTCCAGCGACTCGTTCGCCGCCGCGCCGCCCGCCGCCCCCGGCGGCAGCGCGCTGCGCAGCACCGCCTCGCAACGCGCGTGCAGCAGCGGCGCGAAGCGCTGCCACAACAGCTCGTCGCCCGACAGCGACGGCGACAGCGAAGGTGACGGCGACGGGGACGGCGCCGCCACGAGCGGCGACAGCGGCGCGATGTGGACGACGCTGGCGACGCCGCCGCGCGCGGTGGTCGTGGCGGCCTCTTCGATGGCGTCGGCGAGGTAGTGCCACATCGACGGCGCCGAGGCGGCGGCGGGGGCGGCGGAGGCGGCGGAGGCGGCGAGGTCGCGCAGGTCGTCGCCGCGGAGGTTGTAGAGCCACTGGTTCCAGCGCAGCGCGTGCTCGACGTCCGGCAGCGCCGTGTGCGCGTCGACCGTGGCCAGTTCGCGGAGGAAGTCGTCGACGATGGGCAGCGCGACGGCGACGCTGCGGTCGGCGGTGATCAGCAGGTCCAGCGACGCCGCCGCCTGCCACGGCAGCGTCTGCAGCGCGCCCAGGACGCGCCCCGGGAACAGGTCGGGCAGGAAGACCTCGTAGCGCGTGTCGGGAGCCAGCTGCGCGAAGCTGAACACGACCGGCTGAAACGCCTCGACGCGGTCGAGCCACACGTCGACCGACCGCGACGGCGGCGACGCGTCCGTCTCGGCGCCGCCGCTCGCCGCGGTCGTCGTCGGTGTCGTCGGTGTCGTCGTCGTCGTTGTGGCGGCGGCGAGCGACAGCGCCGAGGGAAACGCCGGCGCCGCCATCGGCGCGCAGCTGCGCAGGCGACAGCGCACGGCGTGCGAGACGAGGCGGAGCTCGTGGCGCGGCTGCTGCTGCGCGGCGTCCGCCTGCCACTGGCGCAGCGCCGCGGGCAACGCGACCGTCGCGTTGAACTCGAAGAGCACGCGCGCCGACTGCTGCGTCACTTGGCCGACGACGGGGCCCACGACGACGCGCAGCAGATCCATCGACGTCGCCACCTGCTGCGCGAACAGCCAGCAGCGCGGCGCCATCGGCGGCCCCGGCGGCAGCTCTGAGGGCGGCCCCGGCGGCGGCCCCGGTGGCGGCGGTAGCAGGTAGCGCAGCTTCGGCGGGAAGTGGAAGACGCGGTGGTTGTGGTGCAGCTGCGTGGGCAGCGCTCCGCCGCTGGCGGCGAAGAGCGCGTCCTGTCGCAGGCCGCGCAGCGTCAGGGGCAGCGCGCGGTACGAGCGCCCCGCGGCGTCGCCGTCGCTGTCGCCGTCGTTGTCACCGGGGGCCGCGCCCGGCAGCGCCGGCAGCACGAAATCGAGGAGGTGCACGACCGGCAGCGGCTCGTACGCGAGGCGCCTGGCGAACCGACCGACGACGGGGCCCTCGCGGCCGCGGCGCCGCGTCGGGGCCTGGTCCCCGTCCGCCCCGCTGCTGCTGCCGCTGCCGCTGGGGCCGGGCGGGTCCATGTACCAGCGGTGGTGCGCGGGGTGGAACGAGCAGAACGACTCGAACGACGCGGCGGCGGCCGCCAGCGACGTCGACGAGGCCAGCGACGGCGCCAGCGACATCGACGCGACGCTCTGACCGCTCGAGACGGCCGCCCCCGCCGCCTGTGGCTGCGGGCCCTGCGGCGCTAGCTGCTCCGCCGCGTCACGCTGCCGCTTCGTGGCGTGCCACAGCGCCTGCTCGTCGCGCGTCGGGCGGAAGCGGCGCGCGCTCTTCGCCTCGTCGAAGACGCTGACGACGAAGTGGACGTCGGCGGCGATGGCGTGGCGCTCGCCCGCCGCGGGGAACACCCAAAACGGCAGCCGCTCGGCGGCGGCGGCGGCGTCGTGGGCGCGGCCGCGACGGCGACGGGGCAGCGGTTTCGTGCTGAGCGAGTCGCCGCCGTCGCCGTCGCCGTCGCCGACGTCGACGGACGCCGCGGTGGAACTGCGACCGTGCGCGGTGCGCCCCGCGGCCGACGGCGCAGGCAGCGAACCGGCGGGGCTCTGCCGCACGTCGGCGGCGGAGCTGGCGGCGGTCAGGGCGCTGACGGCGGTCTGCAGCGTCTTCTTCGACGCGATCGACTTGGCCGGCGACTGGTCGCCATCGACGGCGGCGGCGGCGTCGGCGGCGGGCGGCGGCGGCTCGGGCACCGTCGGCGAGAACGACACGACCGACGCGGCGGTCAGCGTCGTCAACGGACCGTCGCCGTTGCCGTCGCCGCCGGGCGGGTCGACGTCGATCGACAACGACGCGCGCACCGCCGTCGCGGCCGCGGCGCCACCGTCGCCGGCCGCGGCGGGGTCACCGTCGTTGCCCGTCGCGATCGTGACGACGTCGCCGGTCGCCGAGCCGTCGTCGCCGTCGGCGTCAGCGTCGTCGTCCTCGTCGTCCTCGTCGGTGTCTACGCCGCCGCCGCCGTCGTACTCGTCGCTCGGCGGCGGCAGATTCGTGGGGAACACGTAGACGATGACGGCGGCCGCGTCCCACGCCGCCGCAGCCGACGCCGTCGCCGCGGCGGGGTCAGCGGCGGGGTCTCCCCGCGGCGGCCGGCTGCTGTCGCTGTGGCCGCTGTAGCGAGAGGCGACCGAGTTCTCCGGCGGCCGGACGCCGCTGCGGTCGACGGACGCGTCGTCCTCCGGCGGCGCCAGCCCCGGCAGCGTCGGGGGCGGCAGGAGGCGGCGGTGCACGTGGACGCACAGCAGCTGCGGCACGTGCCCCGCCGTGAGCACGCGCACGTCGCGACCCACCCGCTGCACCTGCCACGCGCACACGGCCCGCCACCAGGCGATCGTCACGCGCGCCGCGTGACTGTGGCCGCCGCCGCCGCCGCCGCCGCCGTCGCCGTCGAAGCCGTCGAAGTCGAAGCCGTCGAAGTCGTCGCCGCGCACGGTGCCCTGGACGTGCAGGCCGCGGCCCGCGTGGTCGGTGGTCCGCACGCGGAAGCACTGCGGCACCAGCGGGTGTGCCGTGATCACCACTAACACGCGAATCGCCTCCGTCGGGTAGCCCACCAGACGCGACGCGGCGCCGGGCGGTGGGACGAAGTTGAGCTCGGGGCCGTCGAGAAACGCGGCGGCGGCCGCGAGGCAGTCGACGCGGTCGCTCTGCATCTTCAGCACGCAGAACGGACCGACGTACTGCGCGTAGACGCCGTCGAGCCCTCCGCCGCGCGAGGACGGCTGCAGGTCCGCGCCGCCGGACGACGACGAGGACGACGAGGACGGCAGATCGCTCCGCAGCGTCTCGTGGGCGGCCGGCTGCGGACGACCGACGCCCTCGCGCCACGTCGGTGCGAGGAGCCGCGCCACGCCGGGCACCTGCGGCGAGCAGCGAATGGCGTCGTTGGCGACCGCGGCCTCGTCGCTGGTCACCGCCGCGACCTCGACGGCGGGGTACGCGAAGCGAAACTGATCGAGCAGCTGATGCAGCATGCGCAGGCGCGGCGCCTCGTAGTGCAGGTGAAACGCCTCGGTGAAGTCGGCGGCGGTGAACGGCGCGAAGACGAACGAGACGCGCGGGATCGGCTGGGCCGAGACCCGGTACCGCGTCGTGACGAGGACGACGTCGCGAATCAGCCGCAGGTCCCGCGCACCGCCGCTGCCTCCACCGCCAGCGCCAGCGCCAGCGGAGAACGAGGCCTGCGAGCGAGCGGACGTGAGCACGTTGGCGGCGCTGCTGTTGTTGCTGTGGGCGGCGGTGGCGGCGGCGGCGGCGGTCGCCGTCAGCAGACCCCACGGGCTGCCCACCTGCTGCCCCGCGACGCCCACCGTGTGCAGCGACGCGTACCAGAGGAAGGCGGCGTACTTCGTGCCGGGGCACAGCCCGTCGAAGCGGAACGACAGCGGCGTCGCCGACACGCCCAGCTGCCCCACGTGGTGCACCCAGCGGTCCTGCAGCCGGCCGGCCGCCCGTTGCAGCGTCGTCTTCGGTGCGATGTGCAGCAGGTGCCACGCGTCGGCGAAGGTCGCGTTGGCGGGCACGGCGAGCAGTCCGCACTGCAGGCGGCCCCAGCCGCTGGCCTCCAGCGTCACCGTCACCGACGACTCGTCCACCGCCGTCGATCGAAAGCGCCGCACGGCGAGGCCCACCGCGACGTGCGGCAGCACCGGGCGGTACAGCGTCACGCGGTGGAAAGGGATGGCGTGGTCGGAGCGGCCCACGGCGGCGGGCGACGGCTGCGTCAGTCCCCGCGCGTGATTCGGTGCGAACTGCAGGCGGCTGGCGAGCCGCGGCAGGGCGTTGCAGCCGTGCGACAGCAGAAACTGCGGCACGTCCCAGCGCTGGTAGAGCTGGGCGATGGTCGGCGCGGTCGCGGCGGACGACGACGCCTTCTTCTTCGCCTTGCCACGGCGCGCCGCCGCCGACGGATGCCGCTCGTCCAGCAACCCGCCGCCTTTGGCGCTCGGCAGGGCGACGCTGCCGGCGAAGGAGCCGTGATGGCTCGACGCCAGCGACCCGGCGGACGACGGCGTCGCGGAGACCGCCTCGGAGGTGCCCGCCGTCGCCCACGTCAACCGCGCGGCGGCGTCGTGCGCCTGCGTCACGTCCCACCCGAACGACGACTGCCAAAACTCGGCGACGGCGTCTTGGTCCTCGTCGGCCACGACGACGTCCACTTCGTCTTCTTTCAGGCACCGCGGCAGCGACAGGACGCACTCCGACCCCCCGTGCGCGGTGGCGCGGCGCTGCAGGTGCAGCGATCGCGTGTCGGTGTCGTCCTCGTAGACCAGCGCGCAGTGCGGCGGCAGGCGGTCTCGCCAGGCCGCCATGAGGCGCTCGTTCCAATTGATCTGCTCCGCCTCCACCGCAGCAGCAGCGGTAGCGGCAGCAGCGTGGGCGTGGGCGGCTCCGTCAGGAGCGCTCTCCGTCTCACTCGGCGACTGCGTCGGGGGCACGTGCAGCGCCGGATGCGAAGCGAACGGGCAGCTGGCGTGCAGCCAGAAGGCGTCGACTGGCTCCAGATACGACTCGCAGGCCGCCAGGTTAACGATGGGCAACGAAATCGCTTCGGCTTCGGCTTCGTCGTCTGCGGCGGCGGAATTCGCTTCGTAGCCAGGCGCCGAGAAGTGCTCGTTGGGCGGCAGCGCCGCTCGTGGCGGTGGATGGTACTCGATCCGCACGTTCTTACCGCCGAGCCAATTGGCGCAGACGATGCTCACCGCCGGCGCTGCCACAGTCAACTCGTCGCCGCCGCCGCTGCCGCTGCCGCTGCCGCTGCCGCTGCCGCTGTGGGTCGAGGTCGACCGACGACGCTGGTTGCGCGCGTATTCGAGCGCAATTTGCAGAAACTGCTGCAGCGATACGGTCGCGTGGGCTGCGGCCCGTGTCTGCTGCGCGTAGCTGGGCAACGGAGGCTCGGACATCACCGACGGTCGCTTCTTCGGCGGCGCCACTCCACCGTCTGCGTCGGTGTCGGCGTCGGCATCGGCGGTGGTCTTCTCGCGCGTGTACTCGCCGTGCACCAGTTCGTATTTGCCGAAGAGGCGCTGGGCGGGCACCTCCTCGCGGTTCTCTTGACCGTCCGCGGCCAGCTCCGCGTCACAATCGTCGCCAGCGCCGGGTACCGCCGCCGATCCCGCCGCTGCCGCAACCGTCGCGTCCACGGCGCCGATCGGCCCGTCGACGAGCAAATCGGACGGATCGCGCACGAGGATCACGTAGCGATGCGTCGGCGTCGTGGCAGCACTCGCCCGGCCACGCAACGCCTCGTGAAAGCTGCGCTCTTCGATCGCGTGGGCGATCTCCTTCAACGTCGTGTGCGTCAGCGGGTCGAAATACGACGCGGACGCCGGCGCGGTCATAAACACGCCGACGCCCTCGAGCGGCGACGCTGATCCGGTGAGCGGGGCCACTTGTGAGGCAATGCGCTGGGCGTACAAGCGCTCCAAACGGTCGACCACCGTCCGGGCAAAGCGCTCGTGCACCGGCGCGGCGATTTGATGCAGCCACCGTCGCCAGAATCCGCGTTTCAGCGCGCGTTTGGTGCTGGCGGTGCAGTAGTGGCTGCTGGCCAACGGCCCGTCGCCGTTGAAATACAGCAGCTGCGTCTGCCCCGAGAGCCCCAAGACAGGCACGTCGCCGACTTCCTCGAGCGGCGTCTGCGTCACGTGGAAGACGGACTGGACGGCCTCGAACCCGTGTTGCTTCCACGCGCGCAACAGCGACGCCTGCAGATGGTGCAGCATGGCCACCGTCTCGGTCTGATGAAGGGCGCGTTTCGGCAGCCACCGGAGGGCTTCCAGCTGTGGGAACAGATACTGCTGCAGCACGTCGGCGGCGGAGACCAAGCTGCCGGTCAGCACGATGGCCAATCGCTGGTCGCTGTTCTGCCGCTGAATCAGGTCGATGTGCTGTCGGATCGAATGCAGTCGATTCACAGACGACGGGAATATGCACAACCCACCGCCCCCAACGGACGAGGACGGTGGGGCATCAGCAGCGAGGCGTTCGTCGTGCGGGAGCGTTTTGACGTCGATGCGGCCGAACTGCACGTGCTTCGAGTAGATGGACACGTCGTACTCGGTGCCCGGCAACAGGTCGTCCAACTCGTACCGCTGGAGGCCCTGGTTGGCGTCACTTCCACGCAACGCGACGTAATCGCGGTACGTCGCGACCGTTGTTGAGTTGGCTCCAGCTCTGGCGGCGGTGGCGTTCGCACGGGCGAACCAGTGGCCGAAGTCCTTGTGCAACTGGCGGACGTTGCTTTCGGTGATATATTTGTGGCAGCAGTTTATGTGGGGAGCGTGGCGTGCCTTCTGCAGGGGCTGCTGCCGCTGGATAATCGGTTCTTCGATGTTGTAGTGCTCCGTTTCCACATAGATGCGTCGTTCGACGACGGCGAAGAGCTCCGGGAACTGACCCGGCACGTCTGCGCCGTGCAGGAGCACCTCCGATGGGAACACCACCGACAAGTGCGTGCTTCGTAGATGGGTGACAATCACGTGTGGCAGCTTGGACACCCCCGGCTGTTTCCAATACTGCGCGGTGGGGAGATCGATGCGGCGATTCTCTGTGCGCTGCTCCATCATCGACAACAGCGACGCACTGCGGGCGTCCAAAGTCTTCAGCATGTCCACCAAGCGGTTTAAAATGTCGTAGAAGTCGAGGAGTATTTTGCAGAACGGAGAATGGAGAAGCCAGTCTACTAGGTCGTCCAAGAACAAGCCCGGTCGCAGGTGCGGAATGTTCTCGTCGTCGAACATTAGTCGCGCCTCCAAGGCCAGCTGATGAGCATCCGCGTCAGTAACATCAAGGGTCCCCACCATCTTAAGCTTGCGGAGACATCGCGCGACACCACGAATCAGATAGAAATGTTCTTCTTCTTCTAAAAGACCCGTCTGACTTGTGTTGTACCACCGAAAGAGATACTTCAATCGGTTTGGCCAATTCGATTTCATGAACAGCACCAGCGTGGTCATGATATCTAGTGGATTTACTTTCCAAGTCTTCTCCTCTTCATCTAAAAATCGATGATGCTTCAGAAGAAATGACACCATTCCGGTCTCCAGCTGGAGGAAGCTCGCCAGCTCGTCCTCCCGAACACACCAAAACTCCAATAGTGATTCGGGCGACCGAGCTTTTTCAAAGCGCTCTTCGATTTCTTGAAGAGTTTTATCTTCCAAAGAAAGAAAGGGGAATATTTGGTCCAAATGACTTAAAACGTCGTGGTTCATCGCTGTCGCCGACTTCACCATTTTGACGCCACTGATTATTAGTACGCGATTATTAGTACGATTCCCTCCTGGGATAAGCTCGTTGGTTTACACACGTACAAACTTATGGTAGATTGGGAAACTGGATGCGTCGCGCTTTGGTTCTTTTGAAATTGTGATGATACATAGAAGAAGAACTTCGTTTTTCAACGAGGCTCACTCATCATCATCATGGCGTTCACACGCCCTAATATAAAAATGAAACGCATTTGAGCGTTTCGTCTCATCATCACTCCCACGACCCACGACTCCGACGACTCACGACTGAACTGGCGATAGTTAACTTTTTCGCTTGACCTGCACCTGGTTCTGTTGTTGTGGAAGAAGAGTCATAAGTATAGAGCAACAGTTTGAACAGCTGAATTTTCCATTTGTGTTGTGGTGTTGTCTTTGATAAATTTTGTGTCGTCGACAGTTGTGAACAATCGGTGGTCCCATCGGTGGTGGTCATGAGTCAATCTCAAGGGAGTCACGGAAGCTCCTTGATCAAGCAACATCTTGTTCCGCCGGAGAGTAAGGCCGACATCAAGCGACAGTTTTACAAAGATGATCTTCGACATTGGCTTTATCATCATTCCACCACTGTATCCCAGCATGTGATGAAGAAACACACTCATCGAACCTACTACCAAAACCTCGTGAAGAGTTTACGAAACGAACCGGACCCAAAAGCTGCGGCGATGCTTCTCATCGAAGCAAACAATCACATCACACATATTCCGGAGGACGTCGACGAAGAGTCCTTGGCCGGGGAAGTCATCAAGCAGGAACTTCATCAAGAATACTCACTCTCACCGACAAAATCACTTGTCTCGCCGGGTGTCGTGTTGACCGAGCGCCGACGGAAAATGATCATTGACAAGCTGAAAAATGGCGGCTTTGATGAAGGGAATCCATTGATTGCCGAGCAAGATATATCTCTGTCAACAGAGAGCTTCGGGGACCGCAGTCGCTATAACTACGAAGTACGCATCAAAGAGTCAGAGCAAGGTCCATTCGAGCCGAAATGGGAACACTACAACACCATGCGCATGCGATGGCGCTATATACGACCACAAGCGCAAATGCTGATTCCCGATCAACATATGCTAGCCCCCAGCAAGACGACGTATGTGATGAAGAGCGCCACCGGCGAACACGTGCAGGGAAACTTCGTCGACGTCGTCGACTATAACAATAAACGGGCACAGCGCAACGCCATGAAAACGAAATCGTCTGGCCGCCGACCATTTTGAGGGCAGAAGATTCATTGCGAGTTCCTTGTATATGTATGTTTGTAAACTATATTCGTAGTACGCGACCACAACGTTTAGCGTTCAAGTGGCATCGAAGTTGAGTTTATCTTCCGTCTAATTACGTGGGGAAAGGAGGTTGAACGAATCATACTAAACCAACATTCTCGGGCCGTCCAAACACAGCCTGAGAGTGATAACTCGATACCAGAGAGGGAGAAACTTCAAAACGCAGACAGAGTGACAAATGAGGAAGTGATGAGAAAGAAACCGATCTTTTGTGCAAACCACGGCTGTGAAAACACGAGTAATCGCAAAACGAATATTCATGCACGCCCGAGATGACTGGGATGCACGACGACGTGTGGTAAAATAAGCGCAGGAAGAAGATGGCATCGGCGAAAAGCGAAAGGTCGACGAACTCGACGAGTTTGAACGCAGAGAGATGATGGCAGTGGAGAAAGTAAACAATAGCCAAACCCGAGAAGCGTTCTAAAAGGAAACGCAAGATATTGATGAGGGGGGGCGAACAAAAGGTTGAACTTTCGTTCATTTGAAGACCACGATGTGGTAGTCTTCAGGCGATCCCGGGAGACCATAGCGGCCATTCAGTAGCATCTCCTCCACGCTATCTGCTGGCAACGTTGTGGAGACGATCACTTTGAAGTTTCTGTGTAATTTTTCACAGTCGCCATCTTTGATTTCGCGGAAATCTTCGCGTCGAAGGAAATAGTCGACGTTTTCTCTTGCGATGCGACCGTTGTTCAACATGAATCCCCGGGGCAACGTTTTCCAAGGCTGGTGAGGCGGATAAGGATTCTCTGTTTCTCTATCGCGGCAGCTTTCGTCGCACATAGCCGTAACGAAATCCGCAGCGCAGTCCGCCATTCGAAGAACCAATGTCTTGCCGTACTTCATGGCATAGACAAGAGCAAAGCGAGCCTCTTCAATGACAGGATAAACAGTGTGCTGATAAACCATTCTCTTCGTTTGCAAATTTTTGCACTCCAACACTTTGAATTTCCGAGAATTGAGAAAGTAATCCAACGATTTCTCGCTGTCCGTGTTGTCCACCAACAACAACGTCTTGTCGTCGGCGAAATAATTGTCCAACAGTTTATCGATTTGTTCCTCCATCTCTCTTCAACGGATTTCAAATAAAACAACTATATAGTGCTCCTCTTGTAAACAAACTGTTGATGCTTCCGTTCAATGATTGGTCTAGTTACCCGAATATCCAATATTCGCGTCTAGAGACGCGAGACGCGAGACTATTATCATCATCGTCGTATCCAGCCGGATCCATGATTCATGATGATGATGACGAGGACACTTCTTCTGAAACGCCCGACGATGCGGCCGCCGCGTCTCTCACTCACGTGCCATGGTCGAAGAGAAGGAAATGAATGAATGAGAGAGTAAGCCTGGCAGGCACTTAAGCCAGCAGTGTTTTCCACACCATCATATGCTTTGAGGGACTCTGTATCCGACAAAAGAGTCCACACAATGTTGTCTGTGCTGAAGTTGCGAGGTTCCTTGCATCGTGCACTTCGTCAGAGAAACTTCAGTGACGTTGCCGCCGCAGTTGCTCAATCAGCTCAACCTGTACAAAACAAAGAATATGACATAATCATCAACGGAGGTGGTGTTGTGGGTGCAGCTCTAGCTGCAAAGCTTTTGCAAAATAGTGATGGGCAGCTGAGAGTCGCCATGTTCGAACAAGGGAAACTCCCTTCGTTGCCTGCAGGCGAAGCTCTTCCGGACATTCGCACATATGCCCTGTCACCACGTTCCATGAAATTCTTGGACGACATTGGTGCGTGGAAGTACATCGAACCGCGGTCGCAGTTGTACTCAAATATGCAAATTTGGGAAAGTCTTGGACCCGGTGTCCTGAAGTTTCGGGCGGAGGATCTCTCTGTGCAGGAGTTGGGACGTATTTGTGAGGACCGAACGATTGCAGCTGCTGTGTATAAGGCCATTGAGGATGCTGGTCATAAGCTGGATGTGATCAATGATCGCAAGATCACGTCGTTTACACTGCCGAGCGACAAGACGGCGCATCATTTCGATGATGTCGCCGTCGTGCGCACCAGTGATGGACAGAGTCATCGTTGTCGCTTGTTGGTTGGTGCAGACGGAGCCGCTTCGATGGTTCGTCAATCCTCTGGGATGAAGTCGTTTGGGTGGTCGTATGGTCAGCAAGCGGTGGTGGGAACAGTGAAGCTCGATGTCGACCCCGCCAGTTCCTCTCCAGTGTCAACCATCGTTCGTCAAACAGCTTGGCAGAAATATCTTAAAACAGGCCCATTGGCAGTGTTGCCCCTGTGGAATGGATATGCGTCCATCGTGTGGTCGTTGCCTACGTTGGAAGCGCAGCGTGTAAAGGGCCTTACCGACGATGAGTGGATCGCGGCGTTGAACGAAGCTTTGCAAGCCCCATCGGAAGGAGCCGCTTCAGTGGGTAAGAACTCGCCCGAAGACGATTCTGCGACGGCTTTTCCTTCTTCGCTACCACCTGTGATGTCGCTGCTGTGGACGGCAGCGCGGTCAGGACGTAAGTTGACGTTGGATCTGCAGAAAGAAGTGCGAGCCGTCGTGGATACCGCCGTCTCGGCCGCACAAATCAACGACCCGATGTTCTTCCCTCCTCAAATTATTCAAGCTGTGAGCCCACGTATGGGTTTCCCCCTGCAATTGCAGCAAGCAGCTTCATACGTGGCTCATCGCGTCGCCTTAGTAGGCGATGCTGCCCATAGTATCCACCCGCAGGCCGGCCAAGGGTTGAATCTTGGGTTACAAGATGCCGCTGCTTTGGCCAGAGTTATTGAAGATGAAATGGCCGTGGGTGGTGAAATCGGAACGTTGTCAAGTCTTCAGAAGTATCACAAGGAACGATTTGCCGCCAACTTGGCGATGTTGACGGCGGTGGACACGATACACCGCGTCTTCAGCACACCCGAGACGAGTGGAAGTGGGAAAATCGTCAATTTCTTACACAATCGATACCTTTCTGATGCGCAACAAGTGGTGAGATCGCTGGGCATGTTGGGTTTGAATACAGTGGGTCAGAAACTGAAAAACGAAATGGCCAAGGTCGCGATGGGACTGAAATAAGCGATTGGTGCTCGTGTAACTTCTCTATACCATTCGCATCTTGTGTGTTGTCTCTCGAGTTTTTGTCGCTGGTGCCTTTATAGCCATGAAGGTTGTCCATATGGACAGTACCGGTGGTGCATACTGTTGGTGGTAGGCTCGACGGCCCGCCCCATCCAACAGTGACAGTGACAGGAACAGTAACTGATGTAAAAATGAAACGGTCGCGCAACTTCAACCGGCGGCGGTGTGCGATGACGCTGCGAGGTCGAAGCTGCCTCGTGCACCGCCTGTGCCCGCCGGTCGGAGGATATATGAAGAAGATTCTTCGCTGACTAGTATCGCGCAGGTGAAGAAGACACATTCGAAATTGTTGCAGTTTCAGTGGGTATTAAAGCGTGGATCGAAAAGAAATGTTGTCGAAGACTCTTGCACAAACGGTGACGAAGTTTCGTCCATCGATGCTGACCGCTGCGTTGTCGACCGGACGAGTGGATATTTTCAATCCTACGCCAGAACATGCCGAGTTGAGAAAGATGGTCCGTTCTTTCGTTGAGAAGGAAGTGGATCCTCAAGCTTTGGAATACAATCGCGAGGAGAAATTCAACATCAATTTGTTCCGTAAACTGGGCGACTTGGGTTTGTTGGGTATCGTCGTGGACCCCAAGTATGGTGGAGCCGGTATGGATGCCACTGCCGCGGTTCTTGTGACAGAAGAACTTGCCTCTGGCGATCCGGGATTGACCTGTTCGTACGCCACGCACTCGATGTTGTTGATCAACAACATCTTGCGCAACGGCAACGAGGAGCAGAAGATGCGTCTGTTGCCTGCCGCATGCACGGGTGAGAAGATTGGTGGCATTTGCATGTCCGAGCCTTCCGTGGGTACCGATGTGCTGGGTATGCGCTCCATGGCGACCCCGTCGGCGGATGGATCGTACTTTACGCTGAACGGTACGAAGATGTGGATCAGCAACGGCACGTTGGACGGCAAGGACACGGGTGATCTCTTCTTGTTGTACGCCAAGACCAATCCCGCAGCCAAGTATGGCGGCTTGACGTCGTTCGTCGTGGAGAAGGGCATGCCCGGCTTCACGTTGGGCCAGAAGATCAACGACAAATGCGGCATGCGCTCGTCGCCCACCGCCGAGCTCGTCTTCGAGAACGTCAAAATCCCCAAAGCCAACGTCATTGGCGAAGTCGGTGGCGCCGTCTTCTGCATGATGCGCAACTTGCAGATTGAGCGCTTGGGCATCGCCGCCATGAACTTGGGCATCGCCCGTCGCTCGATTGAAATCATGACCCGCTACGCGCAGGAGCGCAAGGCCTTTGGCAAGCCCATCGCGGAATTCGGACAAATCCAGAAGATGATCGCGGAGTCGTACGCGGAATACATGGCCGGTCGCTCGTACGTGTACCAGGTGGCGTACAATTTGGATCTGGACGCCTACGGCAAGGGCTTGGACGGCGATGGCACGAAGCTGTTCATGGCCGCCACGTCGAAGCGTATCGCGGACCGTGCGATCCAATGTCTTGGTGGCTACGGCTACGTGGGTGAGTATCAAGTCGAACGGTTGTGGCGTGACTCGAAGGTGACCGAGATCTTCGGCGGCACCAACGAGGCGCACCACAAGAACATGGCCAAGGAGTTGGCCAAGTTGGGTCGTATTGAGTAGAGCGGCGGCGTCAACGTCACCTTCGCTTCTACTTCGCGTTGATATAGACTACTACATACCACAGCCAGCAGATCTGTGAGCACAATCTAACGAGCTTCATCTCTCTTCGTCAACAGCTACCCACTGGCACTCATGTGCGTTGTTCGCATCACCGGGTCACCGCATCAATAATAGGAAGAACAAAAGCGCCCCCCGTCCGTCGGGTTGGTGAAATGATTCTCTAACTATAGCGACCATGGACAGGCCATCGTTACAATGGGAAACAATAAACTGAGGGTATACTATGCACTGCCGCCGTTCGTTTGCGAGGACGCTGCGCCAAGACGAAGCAACGACGACGACTGTTGACTGCCCCCCCCCCCCCCACCGCCGGCGCCAAAGGCACAGACAGCTCCAGAGCGGTCGGGTGACGGTCGGTGCCGCCGAAACGAATTCTACTTCTTGTGAACATGTACGCTCATTTGCTGCAAGTCCCGCTCCACCTCGCGCAAGGACTCGGTCACATTCGTCAAATACTGCTCCTTCGTCGCTTGTGGCGGTTGTTGTTGATGCTTCAGGAACGACGGAGAATACGACACGGGAATGTTTCGCTTCTTGAGGAGGGTCGCCGCTTCCGTCTCCCACAGGGGAGCCATGCGCAACTGCAGGCCAAAGGCTTTGCCCATGCCTCGCAACATGATACTCACCCGCGAGGCGAAGATGTAGTCCTCGGGTAGCTTGACCATGGGGTCCTGGGCCTCGAGGTAGTCGATGAAACTGGCGATGGACAAGCCGTGCGTCACGTCGGGGGTATCGCGGTCGTTGTAGAACGCCGACATCTTGTAGCCGATGTCTTCCTTGCGATAGCGCGTCTTCGTGCCGATCACATCGAAATGCAACCGAACCACTTCGTCCACATCGTAGCGCGCATGAGCCAAGATCAACTGAGCGAAGTTGACCCGCTGCTCCTCCGTCATCGTCTTCACCTGACCGTAGTCGATCAGGCCCAGTTTACCATCGGAGCACAAGAGAATGTTGCCCGGGTGTGGGTCGCCATTGAACACACCGTGCTCAAAGATCTGGTTGCCGTGCACTTCCGCGAGGATCTCAATGACGCGACCCAAATCGACCGGTGCCTCGGTGCGCTCGTACGGCACCGTGCCGAACAGCCACCCGGCGGTGTTGTTGTACACAAACCGTCGCACGTTCGTCGCATCCATGCAGTCTCTCACGAAGAGCTGCCATTCCAGCCGTTCTCGTTCCTGTTTCGAGTCATTGATCGACTTGAACTGGAAGAGCCCCTCTCTCATGGCGGCGAGTTGCTCCGCTTCGAGTTCCTCAACCGTTTTACCTGCCAACTTCGCCACTTTACCCAGCTTCGCACGGATACCATCGACCAGTTTGACGCCATCCAAATACTCCATGACCAACAAGTGCTTCGAGCACAGCGCTTCGTGGGGACGCGGGATACGAATTACGTCCTCCCACTTGGGGAACATCGCGTTGCGGATGAGCGCCAAGTTGCTCGCTTCGCGCGAATAATCAAACTCGGTGGTGAACTGGCGTTCGATCTCTTCAAAGGCCGTCACATGCTGGGGCATCGCCAATTGGCAGAAGCTTTTCAATGTGTGAATATCCGCCCGAAACTTCTGCTCAATGTTGGGCACCAGAATCTTGACCGCCACTTTCTCACCCGTCGAACGCAACGTCGCGAAATGAACCTCACCGATGGACGCCACACCGATGGGCTTATCATCCCAGTTGCTGAAGACCTCGTCAAAGTCAAGTCCTAACTCTTCCTTCACGACCTTCGCCGTGTAGACTCTGGCACCGTCGCCTTCGAACTCGCTGGGAACATCGTCTTGCGTCTTCTTGACCCACTTCATGTACGCGGCAGGCACGAAATCGTCTTGCGTAGACATCAACTGGGCCTGTTTGAGGTAGAAGCCACGCATCTCGAACGTGATGTCCCGGACTTTATCGGTATACTGCTCGTGCAGCTCCAGGTACTTCTGGTCAGCCTCTTCCATGGATATGATGCCCAGATCACGACTGAGGAGCTGATAAAAGCGATAGTGGGCGAATACAGGGAAGATATTGCCCCAAAACTTCAGCGATCGTCGTGTTCCTTCATCATTTTGGTACTGATAAGCAAAGCCAGCGGTAGGAATGATCGCTGCAGGCCATGCAGCGCGGCTCAAGACTTGCTTTAGCATTTGGAAACACCAACGAGTCACCGAAACGAAAGAGTTCGATCGTTCTTTGCAGTCTGAATCATGCACACGTCGAGCGTCAAGAGAGTGACGAGGTGTTTTGGTGGGTGGCCAAGCGGCAGAAGAGGCAGGAGGCTCAGCGCTGAGCGGTGGCCAAGCGGTGGCCAGCCGAAGTGGCCGTCGTCCGTTGGTGACCCACCTTCCGACCCCTCCTAACTCCTACCGTATTATACTACTTACGCGATACACCACCTTCTGTATGTAATGTAATGTAATGCAACCCGTAACAACACGATGGTCATCCTCAGAGCAAGCCAATAATGCTTATCGTTCGAAGGTCTATTTACATCGTACCCCAGACGAATCTAACAGAGCGATGTACTTACTGTCCGTGACTGTCTATTACTGTGAAAAGGAACACCAACACAACCAAACACATACAACAGCAAAGGGTTTACCCTTGAATACGAAGAACAGCTGTCGTTGTGGTCCAGAGCAAACTGCCAAAGAGAACGATCAAAAAGATGGTACCCGCCAACTTCGATTTCGCCTTCGACTTGGCCAGTTGATCTTGTTCTTCGGCATCTTTGGGCAAGAGGAACAGCAGCGCCAACGGCACGACGGCCAACACAGAGGTCATCGTGTTGAGCTTCCATAAACCAGAGACGTCCTTGCGACGCATGGCATCGTTGGAGACGTCCCAAACGTTCGCCAACATGTTGCCAATGTTACTGGCGCAGACCAAGGCGATGTTCCCGAAGGTGGTGAGCATCGCATACGATGCGCCTTCTGCTCCTTCGGGACACAGCCGCATGTACATGATACACAGTGGTAGAAACTGAATACCGGAAATGTAGGCGGAAATGACGTCGTCGCCAATGGAGAACAGGTAATTGCTCAAATGCAGATACTTCTGGTTGAGCTGGAAGATCAACACCAACTGCATCATCGAGAAGAAAGCCGTCAACATGACCGTCCACACGTAAATACTTCGCCACGAAGACTTGAAGAAGAAGTATTTGTAGCCGAGCACGCCTGCAAAGGTCATGAAACTGCCCAGAATCACCGTCGCTCCCAAAATCCACGGTGGGAACTCCAAACACAACTGCAAATACGATTGCCACGCGACGTTGGGCACCTGGAACATGTTGAAGATGTACACGAAGCACATGGGCCGCCATACCGCCTGCAACTGCACGGTCTCCCATATTTCATGAATTTGATCGCGAATGCTTTGGGTTTTCTCCTCTTCGTCTTCGCTGTCGTTCTCGCCAGCAGATGGCGTGGTGTCGGCGGTGGCCGCAGTAGGTTTGCCGCTGTGTGTCTCCCGTGACTTGTCCGACGCGGCTCCGCCGAGCTTCTCCGAGGGGTTCGGAGAGACATACAATGAGTTATCCACAATATCAATGTGAGGCACACTGTGATAACCACCCGATACCGCGTGCGAATCATGAATCAAGAGCGAATGTTCGTCGATGACGATTTTCTTGTGGCGGTGATGGTCGGCGCTGTGATGCGTGTGGCCGCTCTTGTTGAGTCCCAACTCCACACCATCTTCGGGATTGGACGGCTCCAGGTTCTGCTTCTTGTGAGAATGATACTTCTCTCTCAATCTACATTTCATTCGCATCGATGGTTAGTCATATGTATGCAACACGGGACGAAAAGCGTCGAAACGTACGTGAAGAGACAGGGGATCACGAGCAGAAAGGGAATGACGCCGTTCAAAAACGACACTTCAAAGTAGGTAAGACCCCATCCCCAAGAGTCTTTGTTGCACAATGTTGCACCCATGATGGCGCCAATCAAACTCCCTGCGAAGCGAATGGAATAACACGAGGCTTGCATCTGCCCTTTACTTTCCTCTGGCTCGAACTTTGACCGTTGGACGCACATGGTATCGACCATCACGTCCATCACGATTAATCCCACTGTCCCCAAGAATATACTGGTGGCCAAGTACACAACGTTGTGAATGCCCAGCCATGAGTACATCATAAATGACAGCGAGTACATAAACGCTCCGATGATTAAATAGGGCTTTCGATGCATACCACCAATTGGGCAGGCATCGGACAGAAACCCAAAGACCACCTTCATAGACCATGGGAGAGTTTGCAGAATGCCAATAGTGTTCTGCATTTGTGGTTCTGCGTTCAAGTGCTCCACCAGGTAGACGTTCAATGGTGTCGACAAGAACGACCCCGTCAGACCAATTGAGAAGTATGCCATTACGATTGCAATGTTTTGAGGGCGGTAGATACTATATGGCAATGTTGGATCATTTTCAACCTCGAGATGATGTTGCTTCAACTTCTGATACTTGGCCATTCTTCCTCTCAAGTTCTCAAACCGTGACCAAAAATGATCGACACAAAGAATAACTCCGTCAACGTCTCCACCTCCAGGTGACCAAACAGATGAGAATATGATCAATGCTGTCGTTGATGCAATTGCTGATGCCGGCTAGCTAGCATCCTTCAAGCATTGGACCGTCTACTTCTTGAAGAAAAATCTGAAAAAAACTAACGACTCGGAGGCGTGTGGTCGACCGCCCTGCGTACTTCTATGTTCCTATGGATATGCGACTCTATCCATTTGTAATCTCTTCGGTTTGTACATCCGTACCGGCCGTACGAAGAAGTACGTTTCACTTTTGTGCAGCAGCAGCGGAGGCGTTTCAGAAACGTTTCAGTCGCGGGATCTACCTACATATACAGTACTTACACCATTACTAGTATACCATACTACTGCATAGCAGATAGCAGGCGATTCCGATTGCTGTATGATATGCATTAGAAGACACTGGAGAGCAGCGATTCAGATAAGAAAGCAATCAGAGTGCTAACCATTACTCTATCAGTTCGCTTTGAGAATTAATTGGTTACATGTAGTATCGGCTCAAAGGTGCTATACTGTTGATGACGGGTACCAGGTCAAACCCAAAACTTACAAGCTTGGTTTATCATTTCCTTCGCATATAGGCACTGAATTGACTACTTGATGATTGTCTTCAGCAACCGCAAAACATGTGATACCGCAAACCCGCGGCCCGGGAGCCCTACACCATTCTGCGACGCTGCCGTACCGGTACTGAATCGGCGCACTTGCCTATCCATTGCATCAACTGCTAGAACTTTTTGGTCGTTCAAATCCCATCGGATGACATACTGAACCATTTTCGATGCAACCAACTGGACCTGCTCTTCTGTGACTCCCAATATTTTCAAGCCGCTCTGTTGCTTCTTATGATCAGTGGTGTCGAGTAGCTGTGCAATGGTTCTATTCGCACCGAGACCTTCGAATGACTGGGCATCTCTCCATCCTTCATCAAATCGTTCAGACGGCACAACGAAGTACCAATGCGCCTTGTCGTTCTCGCCGCGAACGCGCTCGCATATCTGGATCGCTGTTTTCATGTGGATGGGGTGCGATGGGCGATTGGTGAAGTTGACGTACTGGTTGGGTGGTGCAAATGCATCAAAGCCTGGCATCTTTTTCAGAAGCGAATATATCGAGCCACTGTTCTTGCATTTCTCGTGGACATCGGTCGGGGTGGTGATGCTCGTTGCAGAGACGTGGAGTCTCTTCGGGAATTCTTGATCATACTCCTTCATATTCTTGCCAGAGAGTCGCCGTACTCGAAAGGTCCCCCCTTTTGCCAAAACGTATGGGGCGATTGCCTCTGAGAAAGACCCTCCCGTTTGCTCTAAGCCCTGAGTGGTCGAAAAGACCACCGCAGCTCGTTCGGCAAATTGAAGTGCTTCGTCGTTGCGTCTGCGAACCAGTTCACCCATGATGTAAGACGACGCGATATTCCAAACCATATTTTCTCTCGTATAACTGTTGATGTCGTTCGGATTTGCACCCGGTGCCAAAGATGTACTGAATAGGAAGTGAGGTCCAAACGCTCCCTTTGACGCAACTTCTACGTGTCGCAAGATCTCCTCCACATCTCCAAACGTTGTGGTCCCAAGGGCTCGCTCGAGCATCGCTTCGGCCACCACATCATTCAGGCCTAACATCAAACGGATGGAACTACCACCAAATTTATCCAGCTTTCCTTGGTAGACATGATCCCCAATGGGGGCAAAGTACTTGCGTCGTGTTTCCAACTCCGCTGCAGTATAGCTTGGTACCGTGAAAAGCATGGATCCGGATCGCTGGTGTTGTTTGTAACTTGTTTCATTCGGTGAGGTGAAGATGGCCACTTTCGCTACATACATAAAGGGCTCCCGAGCGTGCATGCCGGCACACGCGTCGAAAAGATGGACTGTGTTCGCACTCTTCAGCTCCGGGACAAGCTCGTCGTCGGCTTCTCCTGTGATCTCCGAGCAGTCTCCAGTCGGAGGAATCACGAAGATCTTTCTGGTGAAGGGTTTCTCGTACACTACCGTAAAACCATCTCGCACGAGATTGTGCAGGAAGTACATCGCCATATAACTCTGCGGAGGCAAAGAATGATCAGTATTTGAAGTTCGTGCGACACTGTGCGACGTTCATACGATACCTTTCCCACTCCTGGCGGGCCGTAGTAGATGACAACGGGGATTGTGTTCGACACAATCTCATCGTGAAGGTACTTGTAAAAGGTACCATAAAAGTTTCGCACGAAAATAGTTCTGGCATTGTTTTCAACAGGGTAGCACGCGCTCTCCGAAAGCAGAGCATCATCTCTCTCCACAATAACACCGCTAACAATAGCGTCCCGCAACGTCGTGAGCGAAGAGCTGACTTGTCGCTTCGTTTCTACACGTGTAAAACGTTGTTGACAAAAAGTTGACCATTTTCAACTCCTTCATAGCATGGTGTGTATCATAGAGAATAAGTCTTACCTGCTTGTGCGGCTGAGTTGACAAAAGAAAAAAGAACATAATTAGATCAAGGAGTGGCAACGGACCTGTCAATGCGTGCTCAGGCTTACCTACTGGAGCTGCAGATGCTGCAAGCTGCTGCTGTAGAAGTACGGTCAAGTTCTCTCGACTGGCCGTGATAAGTCTTGTGATATCACTTTCTCTTTGAGGAGTTGTGACGGTCTCTAATTTGGCTTCATATCTAGCTATTGCTGCCTTTACATTTGCGATTTCTTCTGCTAAGGAGGACATAGCTTGGAAGTGCCTGAACAATTTAGAGATTGAGGAGAGGGGAAACACCAAGAAGTCCACAGGTACATGAACACTTTACCTCAAGAAAATTAAAAATTCACACAAGAGGAGTCTGGTGAATGGAGAAAATGATTCGATGGAATACTACTTGGGGCGCTCGCACATGTTGAACCCTTTCATCGGAGCATTCGGGTCGTTGCGTTAAGTTAGGTTTTTGTGTAAACCCTAACTTGGCTGTTCGCTGCTTGTTCGTGTTTGCGCGACTCCTTCGCGTCTTGCAATCCCCAGCAGGCTCACTAGGAAAATCCTTGGTGATCAAGCTGGCTAACAAGCATTTTCCTAGCCTCACCAGAAGAGAAAAATCCAAATCGAAGAAATGTTTATTCGAATCGACTTTATTCTATACCACTCGCAGCAGCGGAGGCGTTTCAGAAACGTTTCTGTCGCTGGATATGGAATGGCAGATAGCAGGGTGATTCCGATTGCTATACATTCGAAGACACTGGAAAACAGCGATTCAGATAAGAAAGCAATAACAGCGCTAACATTTTTAGGTGCAGGAAAAACAGAAGCGACGAAACAGGTACTAAATTACCTTGCGCACATCGCCGGGTCGTCGAGTGACATCCAAGAGAAGATTCTGAAGGCCAGTCCCATTTTAGACGCCTGGGGAAAGCGAACACCTTGCGTAACAACAACTTCTCTCGCTTTGGCAAGTATATCGAGGTGTGGTTCTTTGGTACATATTATTTCATTGGTGTACATGTTACACAGAAGTTTAGGATATTACTGATGAGTTCTCGGACTCGTTGTTGACCTCAGTTGGTCACAGATCGACCGTTAAAACATGATAAAAAGAAAAGAAATAAATCGGTCCAGCACTACCTGGTAACTGTTGGTGATTCTTTATGGAGTGTTGGTCTGCAATCAACTCTCATCGGCACTCCAAACAATTGAGCGAGTAAATTGGTGGCAACTTGTTTTCGATGAGCTGCAGAGCATGAACCCTCGAAATGGTCCCATCTTTGTCCTTTAACAAGTTAAAGCGGACCATGTCGATTTGGACATTCATTTTCGATCGTTCAATAATGGATTGAATCATTTCCAAGTCCATTCGCTCTGGTAGCTCATCAAGATATGACGACGCGGCACTTCCCATTTCTGACGCTGCTGGTTTCAACTAACTTCGCAGTTTGTTGTTGATCAAATTGAGGATCAATGTTAATTGTGATGTCTTGTGAACCAGTCTTCCTCAACGACCGTATTATAAGTTACGGCATCCGCTTCTTCTCTTCTGGAATCAACGTTGTGTGAGCGATGAGATGGTGCGTTGAGCAGCAGCACCGCTGCGGTGTGAGTCAGCTCTGGGAAACGGCGGCAGGTGAAGCAACCATCTTATTTACTCCAGTCGACGCTATAGTTGCCGGCGAATCGTGTCAGTTTTCATACGAAGCGCGAGAGGACACCACTTATACAATATATAGTGCGTGTACATGGTAAAGAAACCAAATGCTGCTCGCTAATGCTTGCTTCTCTACAAAAGAAGAAACCTACTGACAACGGTGAAGTAATACCCACAGCGCATTTGGTTGAATGGTCTGGTTTCTGGGCAGTTGTTCGGATACCAATATGGAGGATAATCCACCCATTTTCCCGCTTGTGGAAAAATGGATTGCAAAATGGATAATTTGGTTTTCCGAAGCTACTAACCATGAGCAGCAGGTACCCAAGAAATATAAGAGTCAGTTCTTTCCTCACGACAATCATCATAGGTAATCAATCAAGCCAAATATGAGGACACTTCCACTGGTAAATGTTATCTCGATCTTGATGTCTCCATCCGTATTGCGAAGAACCAGACCACAAGTGTTCCTTGTTGTGAGCAGACTGCGGACTGCGCGTCTCTCGCTCAGGTCAGCAGGCACACACCAACACTTTTGAAACGGCTTTTTAGTGACCGGCGGACACGGTAGAGCCAGGTAAATGGTGTGTCGGGAGTGGATGGGGGCTCGCTTGTTCGTTCGCAATCAGGGTCTCGTCAGGGATGGTCCTAGGTAGGTGTATAGGCACGAGGGGTGCCACGGCAGTTGCTGGACTGGTAGGTAGGTGGAGATGGCGGTGGCAGTGTTGGTGCCTGGACGTTCCAAACGTACATGGCTATAACTCTTTTCCACTGGGCCCCTTTCCAGTCAGTTTGTTCCTACATGTTGCGATATGGATACGCTACGCTATTGGTTGACGTTGGCATTGTTCGTCTTATCTTGTGGGAACATGCAACGCCATCATGAAAAGCGCGGGTCAGAGGTGTTGTTCCTGCAAGAAGCGAAACAGCAACACAAAAATGCAAAGAAGAAGACTGAAGTTTTAAATTTAGTGGCGCTTTTATGATGATAGAAGTACTAAAACGGCCGAGGCATCGAAACGAAAAATGGCGATGTTACTACTGGTATCAAATGGGACCATAGATCCATGGTGTTTCAACATTCTGCGTGAGATCGGTATTATACTTAAACGAACAATGAGCGGCAAAACTTAGGGCTTCGCCGAAGGCACATTCCACAGGCCCATGTTCACATAAATGGGGTCATTGCGAAGGTAGACGGTGTAGCCGACGTTCGCACAAGTATCGCAGATGGTCGTTGAATTTTCCTTGATCAGAGGATCAGTAGAGAAGCACTTGGTCGTCGCGGATGGACTTCCTTCGTAGCACAAAAAGTCGGAACCAGGCGGTGGGAGAATGGAACAAACAGTGCTACAGCCTTTGCACGGGACACTTCCATCAGCGGAATGGACCACTTGGCACAAAGCTACCACCGACAAAACGAGCAATACAAAATACATCATTGCTGCTTGAATCTCAATTTTCTCCTGTTCAAAAGAAAGTGTTCACGTGTAATAATTTCTCGCGTTAGTTTTCACCCGGTCGGTCATGAACGGGCAGCGGGCAGCGGGCAGCGCAAAGATCTGGTCGTCGCCGTCATCATGTCACGGTTGAAGTTGGTTGCCCCGACCCGTTTCGGATTCAACCGTCATCAACAACAACAACCGTCGAAAACACCACTCGCCATCGAGACAGAGCCAGCTTGGGTTGGTCGCGGGAGCCCGCCAAGAACACATCAAAACTGATTGATACTTCGATCTCTGCATTTTGTTGTTTCTCGTAAAACCATGGTGTTGTTGTGAGCCATTCTGTCCATCGGCGACCTCGTGCAGTACGCGTTGGGCTACAAGAACGATTTCCAAGGTACTGGACTGTTGAGCTTCCTTCAGCTCCATCGTCCTGTCCCACCAATCGCGAATACCACGAGCAATCCTCAACATTCAGAAGATGGTCATGCGAAGGCTTCGACGGCGGCCAGTAAAAAGGACTGTCGGACCTGATATTAGCGAAAAGAATGCTTCGCCAGGTTTGGCATTCTTTTCGTCATTTTTTTTCCAAAAGCCTGCACGTCGTTGGTCGGTTATGATTTTACGCGCATGAAATACGACACAATGTACGGTCGACAGAACCCTCTTCGAATGACGACGACACCAACTTCGCTTCCCTTCCGCACCGCCACAACGGCGGTGGAGGCTGGGGAGGTGACAAGAGTTCGTCTGACGCAGGAAGAGGTCGTCTGAACGTCTGCATCGTGTGCACTTCAAACAGTCAGCAGTGTATGATGTGTTGTAACGTAACTGACAACGGCGATTTCCTCCTCCTGTGTCTGGAGACACAAACATACACATGCAGTGTATTTATGTACAGATACAGAGGGTTTACAGCTGATCTTGCAACTGGATCATCATCTGCAAGCCGCGATAATGCGTGATGCGCTCCCGCACACGTTGCCCGTTCGGCTGGGTGCTCATCGCCTTGATGCCCTTGGCGAGGACGATGGAGATGTTCCGCCGCACGCGGATGTCGGTGATGGTGGCCATGCCGCAGATGAGCTTCTCGATGCCGTGCCACTTCTCCTGCAGGAAAATGTCCTGCGCCGTGACCACTTCGTCTGCGTAGTGCAACAGGCAGCGTGCCGCGTTGCCCAGCACCACCGGCGACGGCAACTCGGTGGTGCTGGGCAGCAGCGTGACCGAGAACGGCGTGAACTCGCCGCCGTCGCGCTTCGGCTCGGGAAAGAGCTGCAGCAGTGCCTCGATGACGCCCTGTTCCTTCACGATGCGACACAGGGCCGCCCGATCGATGCCGCCCCCTGCGACAGAGGTCGGCAGCGCGGCCAACGACCGCAGCAGATGCTGCAGCTCCTCGCGGAGCCATTTCTCGATGCGCTCGTTGCTGGCAGCGCCCGCAGCAGCAGCCGCCGTCGTCGTTGACGACGTCCGTCGCACCAAATACGCGAATCGACGGCACAGCGCCGTGTAGTTGACGTAGGCGCCCGACGCACCGGAGGAGGGAGCGATGAACTGGAGCATGACGCTCGGCAGCACCGCCAGGCGCGACAAGAGGCCCGCGAAGCGACACCGCAGCAGCACGTCGGCCTCGTCGTCTTCGCGATACGCTCGACCGCTCTCCGCGCTCGTGGGAAACGGCAACCTGAGGCTCTGCAGGGCGGCGGTCATCACGCCGGCGTCGACCATGCTCTTTCGCACCGCGCTCGAGGCATCGTCGTTGGTCTCGCCCGCGCCAGTGACCGCGGTCGCAGTGGCAATGGTGACGTTCAAGAGAATCGCCAGGACGTTGCTCGTGTGGTCGGCGAAGCTGCCCGCCGCCGCGGTGGCGACCGCGCGGACCAACAACGTCACCAGCGTATCGCTGTCACTCGTCGAGGGCGACAGCGGTGGCAGTGTCATCGCCGCGTGTTTGCGCAGGGCCTCCACCTGCGACAGACCCAAGAGGATCGACATCGTCGACTCCGCCCACTGCGACACCGTCGCGGGCTCCACGCCGCGCGGCGCGCTCAGCAGCTGCACCAGCGACCCGATGGAGCCCATCAGCAGCATCCCCATCGAGCTCTCCTCGGTGCAGATGTCCTGCAGCGCTTGTCGGCCGCTCTCTTCGCGGAAGCTGCTCTCCCCGAAGCGGATCAGCGTCGACAGCACCGCGGCCGCTCGGTCGTCGGCGCTGCGAGCGACCAGTGACACGATGGTGCCGAGGCCGTGGGCCCACGAGGCCCACAGCGGTTTGTCGTGCCACACGAAGGTGCGGCACTTCAGATTGGTGTCGTCCTCGGTGCAGGTCGCCAGCAAACGCCACGCGCTGTTCGCCGTCTGCAGCCACGTGTCGCGCAGCGGGTGCACCGCGCCGGTGGTCGTCTTGCCACCGCCCGCAGAGGCGGCCGCGTGATGGGACAGATCGATCTCGTGCTGCACGGCGGAGAGAACGTCCTTCACGACGCCCGAGATGAACTTGTGGTCCAGCAGCAGCTGCTTCGCCGACCGTTCGCGCTGCACCATCGACCCGACGACCGCCAACGTCGACAGAAACGCGGCCACATCGACGTGCTGCTCCGCTGCCGTCTCCGTGCCCGCCGCGGTCGACGCGGACGTCAGCTGGCTCTTGACGCTCTCGGTCCACAGGTTCTTGGCCAGCAGCAGCGTCGCGTGGAGGGCGTTCGACGTGCGAAAATACGCGCGAACCATCGGCAGCGCCGCCTCGTTGAGGACTGACGAGGCCCCCGCGATGCGATTCAGCGAAGCCACGACGCTGTGAAGGTCCAACGCGGTGATCGGCTGCGTTGCGGCGGACAGCGGTGCCAGCTGCAGCTGCAGCTGGTCGATGGCGCCGAGCAGCTCGGCCTCCGACAGCGCCGCGACAGAAGCGGCGGCGGCAGCGGGGGCGGCGGTGGAGGGCGCCGACGTCGCCTTCGGGGGCGACACTTGGCTCTTGTTTTCTTCGTCGCCTGTCGCTGTCAGCGATGCTGGCGCTGTTGATGCGGTGGTGGCGCTGCTGACCTGCAGCTGCGACTTCAACGCGGCGGCGGCCCTCTCCGCCTGCTTCTCCTGCTCCACGATCGAGATCTCGCGGTGCTGTGCGATGAGCTCCGCGTTCTGGGGCTCGAGCTGTAGCGCCTTGTTGATGCTCACCAACGCGTCGGTAGTGTTTCCCTGTTCGGCCAGCACGAAGGCGTGACGCGACAGGGCCTTGACGTTGTCGGCGTCGAGGTACAGCGTCCGATTGAGGAACTCGAGGCCCTCTTCGTGGTCCTTGAGCTTGAGCTGCGCCTGAGCGATGTTGAGCAGCAACTTCGGGTCAAAGGGAGCACTCTTCAGGGCCTCCATGTAGTTCTCTAGCGCTCGGGGGTAGTCTCGGGCCTTGAAGAACTTGTTGCCTTTCAGACGCAGCCCGTCCGCGATCTCCTGCTTCTTCTGCGTGCTCTTCTTCCGCTCCGCCATGTCGTCCATGAACTGCCGACAGAAGTCGGGATTGTTACGCTCGAATTCCTCGTTGCGGCGCTTTTCTTCTTGTTCCTCGCGGTCCAATTCTTCTTGGCGCGAGACGTCGTCGCTGGGCGTCCACGTGTCCCATTTCGAGTAGTCCATCGTGTAGCGACTGACGCGCAGGGCCCGGGCGTCCTCTGTGTTCAGGTTCCTCCCAGTGGAAGATGACTCTTTCTTGGCGGATTCCTTCGGAAAGTACACTTCCGCACCGGACCACCAGCGCTCGCGCTCTTCGCGCTTTCGCTGTCGCTTCAGTTCCGCCTCCTTTTCAAGGTACTTGCGCCGCCGTTCTGCTTGCTCCTCCTGTGCACACGCATGATTAGAGTCATACTGCGACAGAGCCACAGTGAGGTTGCGCCCGTCGCACCTCTTTCTTTCGCTTTTGCTCCTCCGTCTCGAGACCTTCGATCTGAATCTCATCCGGATTCACGGTTCCGTTCAACAGACCTTTCAAGGCCTTCTCGACTTCTTCCGCTTTACGGACGAAGCCATCGATATCAGAATCCTTGATCCCAGTGCGCCTCTACAATAGCGATGCAAACAGCATTAAGAAACTGCCCAGCACCTGTATTCTCCCCCACGGAACTTACTTCAAAATTCAGTAGCCGGTCAACATCCATTTCTCCGAACAACAGCTAGAAAAGCTCGCTAAAGTAAGAGATGGTCGATTTGGTTCAGCCTGAGGATGGTGTTGTGATGTGGATCCTCTTCAAAGCATACCATTCGAATCGTTCGCGTCTGGCGGCTTCTTCTCGAACAAGCCCAGCGACCGAAGCCGTTTCACATCACATCGACCGACGCCAAATTTGAAACGGTCCCCAGCCTCTCTCCCCTCGGCTTCTCTGCTAAGGGTCCGTCCCCTAGGTATTAGTATTCACTGATGGATACAGACAAGCCAAGGGTCCCCTATTAGTATTCAATGATGGATACAGACAAGACAAGGGTCCCCCTATTAGTATTCACTGATGGATACATACAAGCCAAGGGTCCCCCTATTAGTATTCACTGATGGATACAGACAAGCCACTGGTCTCTTCTGTCACTGGTCTGGCCTTGGAACACGACATTGGGTGACGTCAGAAAATTGACACACTCTTTCTGTCCAAATTACATAGATATCAGAAGTACTTATAAACATCTTGACTCATATTAGATTTGACTACAACTCGGATTACAGTCGTTTTTGAGGCAACGCGGAGCCATATATGATATCATATATGTCCCCGGGGCTTCGCAGTTTTCAATTCACGGAGTCATTCTGGAAGATCCGAAATTGCGATTGCTATTTGTTCCGAGACGAATACAAACAAAGTGATACTAACACATTGCTGATATCACTTTGTTTGTATTCTTCATCGGAACAGTTATCAATTGCAATTTCGGATCTTCCAGAATGACTCCGTGAATACCCGAGGGCAGTCTCTGCGCCGATTATCATCAGCATGGATCGAGCTGACCATCAATCATTCCTGATCCATGGTGGAGAAACGCTCTGAGAGCATTGGTTGGTGGAGCATTCAGCTGGGGAGAGGCAAAAGTGTTTACCAACATAGCGGCAGATCCAGTCAATGTATCACCTGTCATTGCCCTCACTTCGTTTCTACCAAGGTGTGTGCACGATTGGTTCCACGTGCTAATCTGCGCAAAGTCTATCATTCGCTCGTTTGCAGCGGCTGTGTCAAACAGTTTGGAGCCGCTTTTCGAATCGGAGTCGGGGCCAATTCTGATGTTGGCGATCCGGTGCGATTTGGTGTGGTGAGTGGGAAATTAGGCCTTCTCCGTCGTGTTGATGGCTGTGGGCAATCACTCTGCGCACGTCGGAGTGCGAGAGCTGTTTGCCCGTACAGCGCTGCGACGTCCTCCCTGTCAGCATCGCGGTCAAACTCCGTCTGTCGCCCACCTAATCAATGTGCACTTTACGTACGTTACAACGATGAAGCGTTACGTACGTTACACCGTCTTAACATCAAAACAAAAGTAATGACACGACAATGGAATGATCCCGTTCGTACGTTTGCCGCACGCACACCGTTCAAGGTAGTGTAAGTAGTGGGGCTGCTGCAACCATCAGCAGCACCACACAACCGTCGCGACACACCGGTGTCGCGCGGTTCCAACAAACGGTGAAAGCTGGAAAGCGCATCTCGAAGCGCAACTACAATCGTTCGCTTCGCAACATTGTAGTCCAAACAACTCCGTCTTTTTCCCGTCGTCCATGTCGTCTCGTCGCTCTGCCAACTCCCTCCCTTCCCTCAATGGGGGATCGGACGCCAGTCCGGAAGCTAGCTTTCGCACCCTGCTCGAGGCACACAAAGCTACCTTCCTTCTGGATCCAACTGTTCTTCCCACTCCGTGCCAAGAACACGCCGAAAAATGGGCAACTGCCCTAGCCAATGCGTACCTCATTAGTACTGAGGACACCGCATCACTCCCAGATGCCTTCGAGCCCTTATCCTCGAACGGTCAACTTCGTGTGGCGCTTCAAACCGCCAACAAGTCTGTCATCTCCGCGTGCCTAACAGCCGCCATTTTCCATTCCGAACAAGTGCAACTGGTCACCTCCGCCCCTAGCAAGGTGTTGGCCGCCTTTTGCAACTTAACTGGACCTGGAAGATCTTCTACCACTTATAAGAAAGTCTGCCAGACTGTCTCAAAGGTGATCAACGAACCGACCTTCGAGCTTCGTGAATTCATTCTTGGGCTTAACCCTACGGAAACCGAAGCTCAAGCATTGAACGGTCTGTTCGCGTCGAAGAAAGAATCAGCTGCGTTGCAAGCTATCCTTCTCATGACGTTGCTCAAGATATGCTTCCCCGCACCACCAGTCGCGGATGAAGCACCATCCCTGCCTACAGACGCTCTGACAGAACGTCTCTCGCAGGCCGCGTCCGTTATCTTGACTCCGGCACCAAACCGTAAACCCAAGAAAGCGGCTGCGTCTGCACCACCGGCTCCACCCCGAGCCTCCCAACCTCTGAACGATTCGTTCGAGGTGGAGGCATTGAAGGCACGAATCAAACTCCTTGAGGCGCAGATGAACCTCAATGCGCCTGCTGCGGGTCCTCCTTCAGCACAGCGCCAACCTCGTTCCAACCGCGGGCCGCCTTCGGAACCAAACCGCAAGCGACGCGCCGCCTCCTCCCCCGATGCATCATCATCAGATTCATCGGACGACGAAGGCAGCGTAATTGACGTTACTAACGACGGTGACATTGACTCCGGAGCACCATACATGGGAAGCACCATGCAACCTCCATCCTCTCTCCCACCAGGTACGTTTCCCCCCTTCTCCTTTCACGCGGAACCCCGGGGCACCTACGCCGACCTCCACAACCGTGTGAAGGCGTTGCCCACCACCGAACACCATATCCCACGATTCCATGTCTCCACGGAGACCACCACAAGCCTTCTCAACTCTTTCAACACCTTGTGCCAATCTCGTATCCGCGGTAGCGTTCCCACCATTGCGGAGGTCCTCATGTTAGTGTACCACCGTACCACCTCCTACAAAGTCGGCGTAGCGATTATCGATATCACCGGTATTCCTCACCACTTCTTCCGATCCCGAAAACCAGACACCACATCGCCTCCTTCCATTGCCACAGTCTTTAATCCCTCCGCCATCGTCGATCTCGAGTGTCTCGGTGAACCTCTCATCGCACGACACATCTTCCCGGTATCACCTGATCACTGGCGAGTGTTCCTACGCTCCACCCTCATCAAAGCGGTCGCGGACCCAGTACCCTTCCAAGCTTACTCGGACGCCCCATCCGGCCAGTCCCGAGTTCGCATGCTGGAGGCGTACTCTCAGAGATTTCGGCAACTCATCCACAGCACTCTCGGTGCATCATGGCGCGACCACAAGTACCATGTCTCCATATGGGCCCACTTTCTTATCTTCCATCTCGGTCGATGGGTCCACGCCACAGTCCTCCGTCGCCTTGACCTCCTCTTGGATAACTTCGACCGTGAATGGGAAACCCACTACGCAGTCAAGCTCAAGGACACCACATACCTCGCGAACGTCTTCCCGCAATGCTTGGAGTTGCTTGACTATCGCTGTCCCAAAGGGCACCGTGGTTACTGCGAGTTAGCTTGCGACATATGTGACCGTGCCCCAGCCTCAGCACACGACACCGACGACACAGATCACCGAAAACTTGTGGACGCTTGGCACCGTGCCTACACCACGTGGGTGGCGGATGCCCGCAAGAAGGGCCTGGGCGACACCTCTCACAAGGCGTACGAGAAGGAGTCCCCCTATCCCAAACCCTCCACTTCCACGCGCAGACCTCGCATCGACCGGCGCTCCCTCGCTCACACTCAGAACAGAGTCACTCCACCTCCACTGTACGATCTCCTCGACTAGCTAGCCGTTGAGACCGTTTTCCCTCCCTGCCCTGTCTCCCCTCCTCCTCTCTCCCCGTATCCTTCCCCAGAACCCACCCACCTCCAGTCGTCTTCTTCGTTCTCCTCGCCTCCTCCGACCCCTCCAACCCCCGATCACAGCCCGCCACGCTCCCCGGTACCCCCTCTCCCAACACAATGGGGGCTCGCACAGCCACTACTACATCGACTGTGCGACAGGCAGGCGCTTTCAGCAGCCCTCCTCAAACGCCTCGCCATGGAACTCAACCTTCCGCCCGAAGGCGTCACTCCCATCCTCAAACCAGACGGCAACGACGTCGAACAAATGGTTCGCTCGAACCCTCACATCTTCGACGCGGGTCGACACCCGCTGCCCGCCGGAGACCATCCACTTGCCGTGGAAAAGATCATTGCAATGCACATGATGCATTGCCAGCTGTGCTCCACACACAGTCACACAAACGTGCATCAGGACTGTTACTTCGCCCTGATGATACCGACTATCATCAACGGTTGGCGTCCACCCATTGATGAAACGAAGATCCGTCGCAAGTACGCAACATCCGGAAACTACCCCTCAACAAGAATGTTCCCCAACAGCGTACACCAAGAAATCACCGACATGATTTCACAAGGCGTGCTCCGACCAGCACAACCCACCCCTGGCGCCATAACGAATCCAATTGGCGCTCAGGTTAAGAATTCCGACAAGATAAGGTCCAAAGTCCTGGCTGGAGTGGACATTGTCGACCAGGCTACCATGGACAACGCTTCTAAACGCCTGACAGCGATGGGCCATTCCAAGGTAAAGTGCCGCCTTACCCTCGACCCCACAGCCACGGGCGTCAACGACGCATCCCCTAACGCCCCATTTCGCTACCCAAGTCTTCACGATATGTTGGACCTGGTTCAACGTGATTGGGTTCTCGCTCTCACCGACATCTCAAGGTACTTCCACACCTTCCCCCTATCAAAGGAATCTCGGAAGTATTTCCGGGTATGGTATGGGGATCAACTTCTGGAGTACGCCCGGTGTCCATTCGGATATAAATTATGTCCATACTTCTGCTCCACTTGGTCGGCAGAGTTCAAGCGATGGTTTTGTGCCATGGGAATCCAAACCGCCCACATGGTTGACGATTGGTTGACGACAGCTCCACATCGCGACGCCGCCATCAAATCCATCAAGGGAATGGAATCCATGCTCACCGAAACGGGCTTCGGACTTTCCGAAAAATCCAAGCTGGGTACAGCAGAAGTACTTCTCGGTGTAATGGTGGACACCACCTCCATGACACTTCGATTCGATCCGACCCAGTGTCGTGGAGTCAAGCAGACCCTCCTTGTCCTTCGAGCAACCATCCAGAGAAACCAAAATCCCGATCACACGATCGTCCGCCACATATGCGGAAAATTGAACTGGTTCAGCGAAATTCTTCAATCCGGGCGATTGCGCTTGTCGCAATGGTGGAAATATTGCCACCATGGTATCGGAACCCCGGGTGCGTCGAAAGTGTCCCTTCTGGATGACACCGACTGGTGGATCGCCATACTCTCAAGTTGGGAAACCGGCTCTTCATCAACACTGTCGTATCCAATCATTAATCCCTCGTCTCTCATCCATTCGCCCAGGTCGGTGTACCTGGTACAGTCGGATGCATCTGGTACCGACGGGTTTGGATACTTCAGCGCCCACCTCGAAGACAACATCGCAAAGTTCCACTCCACATCATGGCCCAGCAACGAACAAATCCCATCCAGCTCAAATGCGTGCGAGCTCACCGCTCTCTCCCATGCCATCAAACACCTTCCCCAACACCCGACACCACAGCTTGTCATCTGGATAACTGACAGCCTTTCTGCATCCTTCTCCATCAATAAGGGGATATCCAGGAAGGACCAATCATTTCACATTGTCGACACAATCCTGAGGGACTGTGATGACAAAAGGACAATCATAGTAGCACTGTGGGTGCCCCGGGAACAGAACCACTTCGCTGATCTTCTGTCTCACCTCGCTCACCTTCTCAATAGGGCCGGAGTCAATGGAACTTTCAACCTTGAAAACCCACCTGGCATCGAAGAGCTACAGCAAGTCTGCGGTGCGACACGGCCAATGGTACCTTCAATGGTGCCAAGATAACTCCGTCACTCCCTATCCGGCTAACCACATGTCAGTCGGCGGGTACATCCTCTGGTACACACGCAAGAACGCAGGGTCTACTCGTAGCATCGACTACGTTCTCTCCTCCTTAGCCCGGTACAGCAAAGAACACAGCCAGCGCTGGCTCAACAAAACTGAGCGACACCATCTCAGGCTTATCACCAAACAACTAAAGTACAACGACGTCAGACAAACGAACCAGAAGGCACCGTTAACGTTGGACTTACTTGTCCCCATGTTCGCACAATGGGGACACAAACATGATCGACTCAAGCTCCTGACGGCCATGTTCCTCGGGCATGATATACTTCTTCGATCTGCAGAACTCCTTGCCTTGAGAACATCAGACCTGAAGTGGCTGAACTCCAGCAGCGTCCAGATCTCCATCAGGAGAACGAAATCGAATCGAGCCGGACCATCCCAGACAGTCACACTCTACGATCGCCCAGGACCTTCTTCATTCAAGCTTCTGCAATCATTTATCCATGCCTTTGGGCTCGCAACGTGCGGACCTCAAGCCTTTATATTCCATCAAGACGGCCTTGCCAATCTCCCACTGACGAGGACATGGCTCTGCAATGGAATCAAGGCCATGCTCACTTCCATTGGAGTGGACCCCACATGCTACTCAACACACTCAATGCGAGCGGGAGGAGCGACTGATCTTCTCCGCGCTAATGTCTCCGTCGACATCATCAAGAAAGCAGGACGCTGGAACTCCGACGAGGTACTCAAGTATCTGAGGGACGAAAGCTTCCTGGCACGCTCCTGCGCAACCGCCTTCGCTCAACTGTCCAATGGGGGACTAACGAACATGCCCCACTCGCACCAACACAGGTAATCACCTGGCCTTGGGGCGATCCGGCATGTTCGTTAAACTTAACTCAAACTTCGCCCCCAACACGGATAACAAGCGGTATAGGTTGAGTACTTACTATCTACGAAGTACCAAACAAGCATATGTTAGACACGGTTATCAAATGCAGTCAGGTACGTACCGGTTCTTACACACAGAGACGTGTGAAAGTTATGAGGCAAAAGTAATGACACGACAATGGAATGATCCCGTTCGTACGTTTGCCGCACGCACACCGTTCAAGGTAGTGTAAGTAGTGGGGCTGCTGCAACCATCAGCAGCACCACACAACCGTCGCGACACACCGGTGTCGCGCGGTTCCAACAAACGGTGAAAGCTGGAAAGCGCATCTCGAAGCGCAACTACAATCGTTCGCTTCGCAACATTGTAGTCCAAACAACTCCGTCTTTTTCCCCGTGGCCTCACCAAACCATCTTGTAAACCCCCGCCCAGGTCCTCACCTGTCGGGGGACTAACGAACATGCCCCACTCGCACCAACACAGGTAATCACCTGGCCTTGGGGCGATCCGGCATGTTCGTTAAACTTCCCAACACGGATAACAAGCGGTATAGGTTGAGTACTTACTATCTACGAAGTACCAAACAAGCATATGTTAGACACGGTTATCAAATGCAGTCAGGTACGTACCGGTTCTTACACACAGAGACGTGTGAAAGTTATGAGGCAAAAGTAATGACACGACAATGGAATGATCCCGTTCGTACGTTTGCCGCACGCACACCGTTCAAGGTAGTGTAAGTAGTGGGGCTGCTGCAACCATCAGCAGCACCACACAACCGTCGCGACACACCGGTGTCGCGCGGTTCCAACAAACGGTGAAAGCTGGAAAGCGCATCTCGAAGCGCAACTACAATCGTTCGCTTCGCAACATTGTAGTCCAAACAACTCCGTCTTTTT
>SMOI01000125.1:0-20791 GCA_008000375.1 Poteriospumella lacustris
GTCTTGCACCTGGTTCCGCCGTCGCCCCACATCGTTTCACTCTTTTGGAGCCATCGAGGACACTTCCGGTGGCCGTAATATCGTTGTATTCTTCTGTGTTCTGTGTGTGCGTTGTGCGTGTGCGTGTGTACGCTCGTTGTTTTTCTGTTTTCTTATGTGTGGAATCCACAACCCGCGATCCCCCCCCCCCCGCCATCGTTTTTCTTTGTCGCAGGGGATCTCGAGGGTTGGCGGTGTGAAGCCGTCGCTTTTCTTCACGTATACCTGCCTACCTACCCACCAACCTCTATATCGCCACGTGCACGTCACGTGCACGTGTGTTCGCATGCCGTCTGTTTTCTCTGTTTGGTTTCTGTTTTTCTTTCTCGCTATTTGGGCATTCAGTATTTCGCGCCGCAGAACGCAGTCATCACCACGATACGCCACCGTCTCCCCCATACCGCTGTGAACGTGTGGTTGACAATTTGACTGCACTCTCCACGTGCCCCGCCTTCTGCTCGGCCCACTCCACGCATACAAACTTAGACATACGCATATTTATACACACGACGGTCTGTTGTCTTGTCGCTGTCGCTGTCGCTGTCGCTGTTCTTCTGTGGTCACGTCGGTATCGGGGGTCGCACCCCTGTGACCTGACGCCCCACATCGCATTAATTCGCTAAATACATGACATGACGTCTACCGATCAAACCACGTCCATGGGGCGGCTTGAACCCCATGACAACTGTCCGTGAGTACCCAGAAGAGAGTTGCCTTATAGAAAGTGGAGAAGTGAGAGCGCGCTTACACAGGGGAGCGGGAGAGAGACCAACAGACAGTCAATGAAAGATCTGGTACGTACAGGGTATGTACCGCACAGCAGGCATGTGACGACGACAGATGCGACAAAATACAGGAACCATGCGGCGTGGCGGCTCTACTGGACCTCCGAGCGGCTACTGCACCTCCGAGTATACTCGCGGGAGCAGCAGCAGCAGATGCAGCAGTAGCAGATGCAGCTGGCCGTGAAGCAACAAAAATCAAAACACACGGGGACGGGGGAGGGGTGCACGCTCATGGGGCACGCTCATGGGGCACGCTCAGGGACAGGGACAGGGACAGAAGAACAGGAAACTGGAAGCGGAATCATTGGCATAACCGATCACACAGGAGATCGCCGGCCTATCGGCGCAGATGGTGGCGAGGGGGTCGACGGGGGCCGACGGGGTGGGGGGCTGAGGTGGAGGTTGGCACGCCAACCTCCCCCAACCCCTGCTCCGTCACAGTCGACGAGACCGGGAAAAGCAACAACGTCTGTTGAGAACAACGACGGATATGAAAGGAACGAGCAGCCGAACAGCCAGCGGTAAGCGGTGACTGCGGAGACAACAACAACATGGGGTGCTTCTTGACGTAGACACGCATACACGTGTACGTGTAGTCTGGAATATGCAACCAAAGAGGACAGATAAAACAGGAACGATGAACGATGAACGATGCACACTCACCCCCACCCCCCGCTGGTTGCGAAGGTACATTTCGTGTCGAGTACCCCGCCGGAGAGCGAGCAACGAAAGAGAACAAGCGATGCGAGGGGGGGGCGAAAAAAGGAAGGAGACAGGAAGGAGACAGGAAGGAGACAGGAAGGAGACAGGAAGGAGACAGGAAGGAGACAGGAAGGAGACGGGAAGGAGGGACGGACAGAGAGGGGGTACAACTATATATGGGCAGAAGCAAACGACGACAGATGCATTCTTCGCGTGCAAACAACAACAACACCACCACCACACAAACACACAAACAAACACAAACACAAACAGATCAGTCGAAGGAAAACCGCGACGAAACGACGCCGGACGACGATGCCGATGCTTTCCCGGTGGGTGTGCGATGCAACGGAGCGTCGACATCGTCGTCCCAGTCATCGAACAGCAACGCTTTGGGATCCTCGCCGCCCTCGTCCTCGTCATTGGACTGAGACAGCGACCATTGACGATCCAGCGACGCAGGGGGTGATGACTGCGGGTCACGATGGTGAGAGGCAGCAGAACCGGATGAAGGCGACGTCGACGCAAACAAGGCCGCCCACTGCTGTGAGTCGTTCGACACCGGACTGTCCCTCCCATCTTCGCTTCCGTCGTCTTTGTCCGCCTCATCGTCATCCGCGATCCCATCCGCGATCCCATCTGCAGAACCGTCGCTGCGGCTGAAATTACTCCACGACGCTGCGTCCAACGATAACCACGACGAGGCATCACTACGGTGACGTACAACGGCGTCCAAGGCCGACCGGGCATCCGGCCGACGGCTGCGCACATCGACATCGCCATCAAGGCTGCGGTCATGGTCACCGGAGTCGTCCTCGTCGTCCAGCTTGACCTCGTGCGGCAGCGCCTCTTGTTCCTTGGTTCGTTTCGCCGCCTCGGCCTCCCTCAGCACGGCCGTATCCGTGCTCGCCGTGTCAACGGGATCCGTCCACGGCGTTATCAACGTCGGTTGCGCTCTGCGCATCGCAAACAACACACGCGCCGCCACGTAGAGCCCCCCGCCCAGGACGACGAGCCAGGTGACACTCGCGGCGATGAGATTGCCACCGACCAACGCCGGCTGCACGACCGCAAACCACAAGAAAATCGACACGGCGACCAACACGGAGGTGCTCACGTTGAGGATCGTCTCTTGCGTACCCGCAGAGCGACGACAATACCAATCAAACACACGACGTAGCCCACGGCGTAGCGTACGACGCAGCGTCCGACACCAACGCGTCCAACGAGACATCGTCGTGGGCAGTTCCGAGGGTGCACCCTCCTCACTGCTGCCGCCGTGGACGCTCCCGTGTCGTACGGCACGAAGACTGGCCATGTAGTCGTGACACACCAGGGCGAAACGGCTCTCTTTGACGTTGGGACGTAGCAACGCCAGGGCCACCAACGGGGAATCGGAGGCACGCAACGCTTCGTTTGGCAACGAGGACCATCCACGACGCGCGACGGCGTCTTCTGGCACCACTGATGACTGCTGCCGTGGTTGCTGCTGTGACCGCTGTTTCTGCCCCATGTGCATGGCCTGGAGATGGACAAACATCGCGACACACTGCAATACCTCGTGATGGACATACGCGGCCAGGGCAAAGTCCAACAACAGACACTCCAAGACCTCGATGAGGAAGATCTCCGTGAACCATTCCAATGAACAAGCTCGTAAAAACGCGAATTGCCAATTCATTCCACGCATGGCCGCCTTGGAAATGATGAAATAGAACGCGCCACCATTCATCACCAGGAGAACGACCATGAACACGTATTGCCACGCTTCGTGTACGAAATACATCTCCGCATATGAACGACGAATCGTGTGTAACACGATGTTGCGCTTCTCGCGCGAGCCCGACAACGTCTCAATGGCGTCCGCCACCACCACGTGCATCAACGACACACCAAATTCGGCATCGGACGCCAACGCCAAATGCGTTGAATGGCCACTACCACCACCGGCACCGCCGCCGCCGCCACCGCCGCCGACGCCGCCGTGGTGAGCATTGAGCATACGTCCAGAGGATGGTGGTGCCTGCGATGCCGATGACGTCGTTGTCGCCGCATTTGTGGACGGTCCCACGGCCAAGACCACCGGCATCACTGAAATAGCGGCTCGACGTCCACGTGACGGCATCGCCACGGACGTGCTGGGTGCATCCATCGGCGGCGACGATGCAGACAAAGGGTGCACCGATGACACCACCGGCGGGATCGTACCACCAATCGTTCCGGGGCGCCGTTGCTGCCGCGCGACGACCACGTGTCGACCACGTGGACCTCCCGCTCGCTCCACAGTCGAGGCCGATGTGACCCATCGTCGCCGAGCATTCATCACCGCGTCGGGGACCACCATCACCATCAGTTTGAGCTTCTCGTTATCGTCGTCGTCGGCATCGGCGTCGTTGTCGTGGTGGGTGCGGCCCTGCGGCGGGGGCTGCACGACAACGTCTGCTGCACAGGCAGCGTGGGGATACGGAGACACTGATCCTCGACCAGTCGTAGCCATACGCCACCGTGGCCAAGGCAACGACGTCGATAACCGCCACCACGGTGGCAAACGACGCGTCGGTTCTGCTGTCTCCTCAGCAACTCGCGAGGAGTCCAACGCTTGAAAGTCGACCGACGCCGTGGCACCACCAGCATCAACCGCGCCGGTCATCGGTTGCGCTTGTGCATGTCGTCTGGCTTCCGCCGCCAGGGCATCACGTCGGGCGGTGGCATTTTTGGAGAAATCCGCGTTCAGAATTTCGAAGGAAAAGTCGAGGAAAAAGTCCAAAAGGGTCGCGAAGATCGACGTGATGAAGAACGACGAAATGAACGCGACCTGCGACGAGTTCACATCGTTCAGTTGACACGGCATTACCACCTCCGCCGCCGTCGCGTCTTCCTGCGCATTGACCTCCAACTGATCGATGATTTGTCCGTGCAACGACTCCGTCACCACCGCGGCGACGGGATGCACGTTGAGCTGGGCGATCCACAGGCATCGACTTCGCCACGGATCCAACAACGACTTCCGGTACAGACAGGTGGCTTGATCCGGTTGGGCACCGCAATAGCCATCGTCCGCCGGGTATTGTAGGTCGTACAGCAGGGCCAATACAAAACAGGACATGGTCAACGCGGTGAGAACATGAATCACGTCGAGTTTACGTCGTCGTTGTTCGAGGTCAAAGGCCGCTTGCGCACGTTGTCCCTGAGATGAGTCCATCGCGGACTCTGTCGGACGGTAAGGCACGAAGAGTACTTGAACCGCCCGGAAATACAAATGACGCGTTAACAACGTCGTCCGTAAGCGATACCACCAGGGTTCCGATGACACCAACGCCGGTGGCAACATCGCCACCAAATACGAATAGAAGCCATCGGATTGTTTGTCTAACGCTCGTGCTTGGGCCTTGGTAGCCGCATGACGCCGACGTCGCGTGTGTTTCGGTGGGTTCGTCGAAGAAGGATGCTCGTGTGCCAGCGCCGCCGTATCGGTCGCCGATGTCGGTGTGATGATCGACGACAGTGGCGGTTGCTTTGTCGGGTGCACAGGCCACCACAGTCCATGCGAACGCATGTGTTGTAGACCCATGAAAACGATGCTGATTCCCCAAAAGCAGCTGAACGTCACGAAGATCACGATCGATCGACCCGCTAAATTCGCATTCAACGACGCACCGGCCAACGACACCGACGAATCGAGTTCCCCCGTCGCGAAGGAACTGAAGGCCGCCACCGATATACGTCCATTGAGCGCCAACAACGCGGCATTGGAGGACGTATTCCCACTCTGCGTGTTGTATCCACATCGACACAGCACGGAACTGCCCGTCACTATCGCTTGGCAGTAGTCGTTGCTGGTCACGGTATTGTCCGCCAAATTCAACACACTGCAGACGTGTTTCGACACCGGACAGCTTCGCTTGACCATCGCCGCGACATCGCCAGTACAGGTGATATTCACTCGAACCTTGGACGCTTTACAGAACAACGAAACGGTTTCGCGGACGCCGACGGAGCAATTATGCTGCAATGACGTTGGCCCCGTGTCCGGGGTATTGGTCGTCGACGAGGTGAGCGTTAAACTCGCATCAAAGGTCGGTAAGGCCAAGGAAGACTGCGATCCATTCGTCGACGCGGAAATCAATTGAATCGTGATGATATCCGACGATAACTTGGCTTGTGTCAAGGCGGCCGCGGCTGCATTGCCTCCCGTGGTCCCATTGGCAGTGGCGTTGGCTGGCAGGAACGACGACGACTTCAAACTCGAAGCGTCGAGCTGTACCAAGGAGACCACCACACCTGCCGTTTCCGCACCTGCGGTCGTGGACAAACTAATCGAATTCGCTGAATTCGGAATCGATAGTGATACGGACGATGGCGCCGAGGAATTATCCGACGATGACGACGACGACGGCGACCCGAAGGAAATCACCGAGAAACTCGCGGTCATGCCACCCGTCGAGATCGTGACGGTGTTTACGGTGGTAGACCCCGCCGTAGATGTACCAGCAGTCAACATACCCAACAACAACGGTGTCAGGGAATCAAAGGCTTTCGTTGCTTGATCCAGAGAGCCTTGGGCGGACGCATTGGTAGACGAACTGGACGCGAATAGATCGTTGTACACTTGATCGCGTGCCGCTTGAAGTTGCAATTCCAAGCGAAACAAATTGATGTTCGACACCAATGCTTGCCCCATCGTGAGCATACTCGGGTCCGTTCGTCGTACGACCGTTTCATTGACCTTCGATTGCAATGCCGTTACCAGCGGAATCAAGGTCACCGCTCGGAATAATCCCGCTGCATATTGACTTCGTACATCGACCAAGACCAAGCCTCCTTGACGTAACCATACCGTGGTGGTTGGATACGTAGCATTGATCAGCTGCCAATACGATGATAGTTGCCATCGATCGTCTGCAATTTTCGTCAATGAGACGGATCGAAACGCCGTCGATGCAGCCGACCACATATCCGCAACGGTAACACGTACAGACACCGACGTATTCCATGGGAGCCTGGTCGCCTCCACAAAGGGTAACGCCGAAGGGTTAATCAGCTGCCACCATTGATTCAAAACGAAATAGCGATAGTCATAGGTGAGTGGATAATCACTGGAAGCATCATCCTTCCATCCGTACGCCGCCAAGTGAAACGTGGTTTGCATCGCTACCCCGGAGCGAGGGGTTACGTCCAAAATACCACCAAACGGAGGGCGATTCATGGCAATATCAAGCTCAGCGAGGGCAAGTTGGGTACCGAGAGCAACGCGAAAGGTGTACAGAACGCCCGTTGCGAATGACGAAGGGTGAAACGTGATGATTTGACTCAGCAACGTCGATGACGCCTGCACCGCGGCAACACGAGCGAGCGACTTCATATCCGCGGAGAATGTTCCACCGCCACTGGAAGACGCCATTGACCACGACAACCCACAAGCCGTCGAATCGAGACACGATGATCGATTGACGTGAGCCTGAACAGCCCATACCACAGCCGTCGACATCGGAACATTGCGCCACGACAAGACAGAAGAGTTCGCCACCAAATCAACACGAGGCGTTCCTTTCGCTTGCACAACGATCAACACTGTCGCATCTGCTTGCCGGTTAGACGTTCGATGGCGAACGACAACTCGCAGACGAAACATGGCACCTGCCACGGCACGTTCAGCAACACTGATGTCCACAATGCTATTCAGCGGTGCCAACGCGGTCGATCGTACTTGGCAGAGGGAAGCCGGATCATCCACGCATTGCCATGCAAACGACAACGCACTGCCACTCCGTGCGCCAATATCGTTGTTGGCATCGTACGATTTCGAGGCATCAAATCGAATTGTGTCCCCAGCGGCGACGTAATGCGTCCGTTGACTGGGTTGCAGTACCACCGCTATCGGATCCGCCGTGACAGAGAACACCACCGGCGGACTTGTGATGCCTACTTCCACCAGGGAAACCACCGCTTGATATGTGCCATCCGCCAATAAACTGAACGACGGGAACGTCAATAGGCTTGGATCATTTGAACGACCGATACTGTGAACGGCCACTCCCGACGATGTATCGACCACCGTCCAGTTGTAGGTGAAGTTCCATCGGCGTACAGCGGACCAATCAGGTACAAGCAGCTGGCTGAATATGTGAAGCGATTTCGATCTCCAATACACCGGGTCCGTACCGCCAAGGACAAGTGAAACAGCGATGCCCCTCGAGCTATCTGGGAGAGCAACGGTGGTCTCCACACAACGTCCAGTAATGGTGCAAGCCGATGCATTGACCCGAGGTACCTGTTCGTCAACAGCGATGACATAAATGTTGGACATCTTCGCTGACATCGACGTGGTTCGTACGGGTGTGCGGATTGACACGTTTTGTAGAGGCCACCCCAGCGAAGCGGCGGCTAATGGGATCACCAAGGGTATGACACACGTTCGGTTCGTACTGCACAACGGCGAGCTGGCCGTTGCTGAGAATGTCAATGGTGCGATATGGATGGATGTGTTCAGCTTCACTCCACAACCTTGCAACGTCACCGTGATGGGGTGGGCGAAGTGTCGTGGACGCATTGACTCGTAGAACAACTGTATCACCAACGACCAACGCGACGTCCACACGCTTCGCCAAGCACCGGTCGGAAGTCCTGCGACAGTGGTTGTCAGTTGCGTTGACAGCGGCGATGGACAGACCAACAAATCTTGCCCTAATTTGATGTTGACATTGATCGCCGCAGCTGGAAGGGAAAACTCGGCGGATAACAATGACTTGGCCGAGCTGCGCAACAAGGATATCGAAGGAACGGCAGTCGGCCGTACTGTGGGCTGACGTGAAGGTTGACTTGATGGCTGCACCGATGGTTGTCGTGACGGCTGCGTACTAGGAACATTGGTCGGCTGCCTCGTTGGCTGACTGTTCGGGTGTGAAGTGGGATACACGGATGGGAAGTTAGAAGGGCGAATTGTTGGTTGGCCAGTTGGTTGAGCCGTTGGCAATGTTGATGGAAGCGAAGTTGGCAGTCCCGACGGAAGAATGGTTGGAATCAATGATGGTGGCGATGTTGGGTCGGCAACGGGCTGGGAGGACGGCTTCGACGACGGTGTTCTGCTCGGGACAGTTGTTGGTGATCCACTTGGGAAAGACAACGGTGGGAAGCTCGGGTTCGACGATGGTAATGCATTCGGTGTGGGTGACGGCTGTCCAGTCGGTCGAGTCGATGGTATCGAGGAAGGTGCAGTGGAAGGCACGAACGATGGTTCAGAAGTTGGGCAACTGGATGGTGACGTCGAAGGCCTGCCGATAGGTCGCGAGCTTGGTGATATACTTGGTTGACTCGATGGGCTTAGACTCGGATGGCCTGATGGAAGAGCACTAGGCTGCTTGGAGGGCTGGCACGATGGTTGCTGCGAAGGTGAAGACGTTGGATGCGGAAAGGGTTTACAACTTGGTTGTGCAGTCGGTTGACAAGATGGCCGTTTGGTTGGTTGCGATGACGGGGGTATTGATGGGTAAGAAGAGGGTGGCGAGGTTGGCTGACAGGATGGCTGCACGGTTGGCTTCCTGGAAGGCTGTGTCGTCGGACACGAAGTGGGTTTGAACGTAGGTTGCATCGATGGCTGTGAACTTGGTTGGCCACTGGGTTGCGATGTAGGTTGAGTCGAAGGGGATCGACTGGGTTGACCGGTGGGGTGATTGGTAGGCGGAACAGACGGCCAGGTTGACGGTGTACACGATGGTTGTGAAGATGGCTGCGAACTCGGCGGGACGGATGGCTGCGAACTCGGTTGAGCTGATGGCTGCGATGTTGGTTGGCCGCTGGGTTGCGATGTAGGTTGAGTCGAAGGGGGTCGACTGGGTTGACCGGTGGGCTGATTGGTTGGCTGAATGGATGGCTGTTGGGACGGATGCATGGTCGGTTGAACAGATGGTTGACACGATGGTTGACACGATGGTTGGCACGATGGTTGCGAAAATGGCTGTAATATTGGTTGAGTGGACGGCTGCCGACTTGGCTGCGTCGACGGCTGGATTGATGGGTGAGATGAAGGTTGACGTGATGGCTGCGTTGTCGGACGATTGGATGGCTGACGACTTGGGTGATTTGTTGGCTGTGCTGAAGGTCTGCTGGTTGGTTGTCGAGTTGGATAACCGACGGGTTGGCTCGAAGGTTGGCTGCTTGGTTGACAGGAAGGAGATGTGGAAGGTTTCAACGTGGGTTGACTGGAAGGTCGGAGTGAAGGTTGACTGGTTGGCCACATTGTTGGGTGCTTTGTTGGTTTCTTCGACAATAAAGACGAAGGTGAGCTCGAGGGGTGACTTGTTGGACAGACAGATGTTGGATGAAACGTCGGCCAAGTAGGAATTTGGGTGGGAGAAAACGAGGGTGCAATGGTTGGGGACACGGATGGATTCCAGGTCGGAGACGCAGTTGGGGCACAGGACGGCTGCCAAGTGGGAGAACAAGTCGGATCAGTCGTTGGTAAGGGGCTTGGTTGTATCGAAGGAGGTGTTGAAGGAAATACCGTCGGGGCGTGCGTTGGACTTGCAGTTGGCATGTCCGACGGGGAAGCAGAAGGGTCCATGGATGGAACGAACGTTGGAGTCTGTGTTGGAGCCTGTGTTGGGGTCGCTGTGGGTATCTTGGAAGGTAATGTTGTTGGAACCACGGAAGGACATGCTGTTGGGACCATTGTTGGTTGCTCTGATGGTGAACACGATGGCGATCCTGTCGGTGCTGCCGTCGGAATAACGGTTGGGGACGCCGACGGTGCTGCAGTAGGGACTTCTGTCGGTACGTAGGTCGGTATATTGGTCGGGGAATACGATGGCGATCCTGTCGGTGCTACTGTCGGAGTTTCCGTTGGCAATACCGACGGTGTTGCAGTTGGGACTGCTGTGGGTACACAAGACGGTGTACAGGATGGTGCATACGATGGCACAACTGTCGGTGCCGCGGTGGGCACATTGGACGGCACGTAAGTCGGACTAGCAGATGGTGTTGCTGTTGGCACAAAAGAAGGAGTCGCTGTCGGAGAATATGATGGTGAAACCGATGGGGTGAAACTTGGGGCAGCGGTGGGTGCTATTGACGGTATTGCAGATACCGTGGGAAATAATGTGGGAGTGGCAGTGGGAAATTGCGTCGGGCTTGTTGTTGGGCTAGGGAAACTTGCTTTACGAATAACTGCTGAGTTTTTGACGGTTATATACAATGCACCGGTACTGTCGCCCATGATGCCTCCAATGCCATCGAAATATGCATCCCAAAGAGCCACACCATTGGTGAACTCATTGGATGCGTATCTTCCGAATGAGATTGTTCCCACAGTGGTTCGTTGACTAGAAATATAGCGGATAACTTCAGTACCCGACATTGTATAATCAGAGAAGAAGATAGCCCCGGTAGAATCTACCCAGACACCACCCACATTGTTGCATTGTGCAGAAGTCAGTAAACCGCCCTTGAAGCCTATCGTTGTACTACCAGCAAATATGGTACTGGCTGAGGAGTCAACTCTACGCACATTTCTGTCTCCCGAAAAGAACAAGGCGCCGGCCGAATCGATTGATAAACTGGGGACTTTGCCAACTCTGCTGAGTCTGTCCACAGCACCACAATTGCCATCACCGACGAAAACTGCGGTTGATGATGAAGAAGTTATCTTTCTAATTCTGCAAGAAGATCCTAGGAATCCTTCGGATACGTACACAGCTCCTGTTGTATCCGCAACACAGGCGATCGGCCCATTTAACGTCACTCCTGTCCCAGTTAAGGTGGTTCCAGATGTCCCACAGATACCGGCCAATGTCGATATAATGCCCGTGACCATGTCCACTTTACGAATACAATGGCTTCTACCTTCCACAACAAACAAAGAACTTTTGAACGCGCATACAGAGCGCGGGTAGTTCAAGGTTGCAGATGTTGCTTGACCGCCATTTCCTGTACTACTGGCGGTACCTGTCCCCGCCAATAAGTTCACAGTTAGAGTTGATGGATCGATGTATCTAACTTGATTTCGGAAAGGTTCGGCAAAATATATCGTCGACTGGTTCACCCACACGTTTGCAAAATCGGTGATGTTAATGGCTGCACTGGTTGCAGCAACTCCGTTCCCGTTGTTCGCACCATTTCCTACATAATTGGTCACGACAAAAGAGCCATTCACGTAATCTCCTGCAACTGTGGAGCAAATCATCGCTATGAAAATGAAAACTGCAGGAATGATTTTTCCTTTCAGCGCCATCGTTTTAATGTTCTCAAAAGTTGTGGCTGAGCTGGCTAATTTCTATCGCTACAAGCTAAATGCATTTCAAATCGTCCTGAATGACACGCCCGAATTTTCTTTTGTTTTGCCCTCTGAAGATGAATATTTCTCAATAATTGGCGACCTGATTCGCCAACGAACAGAAAATACGATGTCATCCTCATCATGTTCATACCGTTTCACGTTCTCACAGCAGCAGCAGCAGGGTTCGCTTTCCACTTTGAATGAACTGAACTGAAGTGATGAAACAACAGCTGCAAATAAATGGGTTCATCATCGATTTCGATTTACCATTGAATATGGTCTGAAGTAGAAAGAGATCCGTATCAGATACTTTAGATATTCTCATTATTCACGAACATATTCACGGAGTATTCGTGATTCGCAGGAAATAAGCAGTCAGTAGGATCTCGATTTGGCTGTGATAAAAAATGTCCAATTCGAAAGCCCGATTTGGAACTAAAGCCAACAAGTCTGTATCCGGTGCCGTGGTCGCAGGTACTTCACCATTCGTACGAAGGAAATCACGACCATGTAAATGACCATGCAATCTCGTTTACAGGTTCGAAGAGGAACAATGCAGCCGCCATCGTCGGCAGCGGCGGTACAGCGCCCACGAAAGGCGGACCGATCCAAGTCATTTTCGGTGGCAAAATCGTGACTCCCCAAAGTTTGATTTCGCGGAAACCCGGCGGCCATGCTGATCGAAGCAAGAAAGGAAAGACCGCGTCAATGGTGAAGCAAATGACGATCGACGAGTCGGCGTCGGAGGCAGGCGAGAAGGTGTCGTCGCTGTCGTCGAAGTTGAACCTGAAAAGGTACGTCGGGTCGATCATGGCACTTGCTGTGTTGACATGTTCACTAATCGCACTATGTTACCCCGCTGTTATGCAGTCGAATGGATCTGGCAAGTGATTTGGGTCGTAGTACACACAAACTGGCGGCGGCCAACCGGTCGAAGACCGAGAAGGAAGAAACCTTCACCGTGATGCTGTCGGAGACCAGCACGACGATCCATTTGGCCCTCACGTCCTTCCAGGTGGCGAGCGACACACGTGATGTGATGGTGGTGGACGAGCGCAACGCTCGGTACGAGGCCGTGATCAAGTCGCACACGAACGTGGACGGGTTTGCGTCTCGGTCGTCGCAGACGAAGAACAATCAGCTGAAGAATCAGAACGAAATGGCGGCGCCCAACGCCTTCAAAGACTCCGGCTCGCAGGCCATTTCGTACGAGATCAAAGACGAAATCGCACAGCTGCATGCGGTGGAGGCGGAAACCGATGTGGCCACGTCGCTGGGTGTGGGCACGGAGACGAAGGTGGACGACCTGCAGGGTCTGAACGCGTCGGTGAAGAAGTATGTGTTGGACACCGTGGGGGTGGCGTTGGTGACGCCCGGCTGTCTGTTGGACACCACGCGTGCCATCAAGCCACCTGCGCCGGGCGAGTCACAAGCCGCGAAGCCGAAAGGCGACAAGTTCAAGAATCGTTCGATGGCGTCGATGGCGACGGGCGCGGGCGGCAACCGACAGGGGTCTCAAATCTCGCTGGGCAACAACTCGGAGATCCCGAGCGACGACGAGAATGGCGGTGCGGGCGGTGCGACAGGAGCGAAGAAGGGCGCCGTGTCGCAGGCGTCGTCGGACAACAACAGTGGCAACGACGCCGCGGGGCTGCAGCCGTCGGGCTCGCGCGCGAACATTTCGCAGAGCAACGCCGGTGACTCGACGATGGATTCGGAGGACGGCTCCAATGTGTACCACGGCAACAGCAGCTCGGCGCAGTACGAGGCGTTCACGGAGGAAGACTCGCTGCAGTTGGTGCGGGATGCGGAGACGAAGCGCATTTTGTCGCAGCCGATCCTGCTGAAGCGTCTGCAGATGATCGAGCGCGCCATTCAGCAGAACGCCAACTACCGCAACCAGCTGGACTATCGCGACTTGCCGGACATCGCGCCGTTGACGTTGTTGTCGCCGGAGCGCGCGAAGCAGCATGACGCAGGCGACGCCGGCCCCGGCGGTCTGGGCAAGTCGGCGTTGAACATCAAGAAGTTCTCGGACCGGTCGCGGTCGGTGCAGCACGGCATGGGCCAGAGCGAGACGTCGCAGTACTTCTCGGACACGGCGTCGGTGATGAGCGCGGACGAGACGTCGTCGGTGGCGACGGGTGCGGACAAGAAGAACGCGAAGCTCGACACGCAGTTCTTGTTGAGCGACGCGGCGAAGGTGAAGAAGCTGTTCACGTACGCGAACAAGGAGCTGATCGAGGGCCGAGCGGTGACGGCGATGGCGTGGAACGCGGTGTCGTCGGATCTGTTGGCGGTGGGCTACGGGCGGCTGTCGGACATCCAGAAGACGTCGACGGAGGGCGACGAGGCGGCCAACGGCAAGTCGAAGGACCGACCGTCGTCGGAGAGTGCGCCGAGCCGCGCGGGGACGGCGAAGGACGCCACGGCCGCTGCACCGACATCGAGCAGCGGCGGCATCGCCACCAACAACAACGGCGCTGGCAACAGCGGCTCGGACATTCCGACGGACGACGCGCTGCAAGGGCTGGTGCTGTTCTGGTCGCTGCGCAACCCAGACTACCCGGAGAAGATCCTGCGGACGTCGCATTCGGTGACGGCGCTGGACTTCTCGCGGCAACACCCGATGATCTTGGCGGTGGGTCTGTCGAACGGCGACGTGAACATCTACGACGTGAAGCGGGAGGGCGCGAGCTGGACGGTGCCGGTGGAGTCGAGCGCAGGCATGCCGGACTCGCATCTGGATCCGGTGTGGAATCTGAAGTGGATTGTGCGCGGCGTGGAGCGACTGGAGACGCTGGGTAAGTGCAGCTCGCGTGCACGACGGGACGGCTGACGCTAACGTATGATGTGTGTGTCTGTGTGGATTGTTACAGTGTCGATCTCGACGGACGGACGCGTGCTGGAGTGGAACCTGAAAAAGGGTCTCGTGATGAGCAAGCTGATGGACCTGAAGAAGTCCGGCACGGTACGTTGTCTCGTCGCCTTCTGTGTGCCTGGTCTGTTGTTGTTGTCTGGGGCAGTCGTCGTCTAACGAGGTCGGTTGCGGTCTGTCGATGTGTGTGCGATGTGTAGGGCGACGGGTGGATCTCCAACTCGGCCGCGGGGTTGTCGTTCGACTTCCATCCGGAAGACCCGACCACGTACGTGACGGGTACCGAAGACGGCAACATCCACCGCTGCTCGGTGTCGTACAACGAGCAGTACCTGGAGACGTTCTCGCCGCACGCGGGTCCGGTGTATCGCATCCGGTTCAGCCCGCGGTGGTCGAACATCTTCATGTCGTGTTCGGCAGATTGGTCCATGAACGTGTACCATCTGAACCACAAGGTGCCGCTGTTGTCGATGCGTGGTTCGGGCGAGACGTACCCCATCAACGACATCGCGTGGTGTGGCGACAACTCGACGGTGTTCGCGGCCGTGACGGTGGACGCGAAGTTGCAGATCTGGGACCTGTCGGTGTCGGCGATCGACCCGGTGGTGACGATCGATGTGGGCGCCGAGGACAAGTCGAAGGAGCCCGAGGAGAACGAAGACGGCGACGCGAACAAGAACCCCGCCGACGACTTCCATCCCGGGTCGCCTCCGATGACGGCCACGGCAGCGGCGTCGCGATTCATCGATCGCATCGACGGCAAGGACAAGGAGGAGACCTTGACGCCGATGAACCGGCTGCTGAAGTCGCTGTCGGTGGAGCCGCGACGACGGATACTGACGTCGGTGTTGTTCGGCGAGAAGAGTCCCGTGGTGGTGGTGGGCGACAATCGCGGCAACGTGAACGTCTACCGCGTCTTCGACCCGGTGACGATCACGCACTTGGGACCGCTGCAGCAGTTCCAGAAGCTGAAGGCGGCGATCGTGCGGCAAACGGAGCCGTCGATGGCGCAGACGCTGCAGCCGGAGCCCATGAACAAAGAAGTTACCGTGTAGTAGTCTGTAATGGAGGTGTAATTTGTGTGTCTCTTGTATATCTCTCGGTTTTACGGTGGCCAGGTTCTGCGGGGTTGTAGCAGTGCAAGCAGCCAGAGTGGTCCTGATCGGATTGTGTGTCTGGTGATGACTCTGTATTCGTTTGCATTGCGTTGAGATCTCTGAACACGGCACCAACAACAGAGGGGGAGAGAAAGAGACAAATACTGAAACAAATTACATTTTCCATTGCCATTGCCGCGACGGTCTACACTGTAACTTCCTTGTTCATGGGCTCCGGCTGCAGCGTCTGCGCCATCGACGGCTCCGTTTGCCGCACGATCGCCGCCTTCAGCTTCTGGAACTGCTGCAGCGGTCCCAAGTGCGTGATCGTCACCGGGTCGAAGACGCGGTAGACGTTCACGTTGCCGCGATTGTCGCCCACCACCACCACGGGACTCTTCTCGCCGAACAACACCGACGTCAGTATCCGTCGTCGCGGCTCCACCGACAGCGACTTCAGCAGCCGGTTCATCGGCGTCAAGGTCTCCTCCTTGTCCTTGCCGTCGATGCGATCGATGAATCGCGACGCCGCTGCCGTGGCCGTCATCGGAGGCGACCCGGGATGGAAGTCGTCGGCGGGGTTCTTGTTCGCGTCGCCGTCTTCGTTCTCCTCGGGCTCCTTCGACTTGTCCTCGGCGCCCACATCGATCGTCACCACCGGGTCGATCGCCGACACCGACAGGTCCCAGATCTGCAACTTCGCGTCCACCGTCACGGCCGCGAACACCGTCGAGTTGTCGCCACACCACGCGATGTCGTTGATGGGGTACGTCTCGCCCGAACCACGCATCGACAACAGCGGCACCTTGTGGTTCAGATGGTACACGTTCATGGACCAATCTGCCGAACACGACATGAAGATGTTCGACCACCGCGGGCTGAACCGGATGCGATACACCGGACCCGCGTGCGGCGAGAACGTCTCCAGGTACTGCTCGTTGTACGACACCGAGCAGCGGTGGATGTTGCCGTCTTCGGTACCCGTCACGTACGTGGTCGGGTCTTCCGGATGGAAGTCGAACGACAACCCCGCGGCCGAGTTGGAGATCCACCCGTCGCCCTACACATCGCACACACATCGACAGACCGCAACCGACCTCGTTAGACGACGACTGCCCCAGACAACAACAACAGACCAGGCACACAGAAGGCGACGAGACAACGTACCGTGCCGGACTTCTTCAGGTCCATCAGCTTGCTCATCACGAGACCCTTTTTCAGGTTCCACTCCAGCACGCGTCCGTCCGTCGAGATCGACACTGTAACAATCCACACAGACACACACATCATACGTTAGCGTCAGCCGTCCCGTCGTGCACGCGAGCTGCACTTACCCAGCGTCTCCAGTCGCTCCACGCCGCGCACAATCCACTTCAGATTCCACACCGGATCCAGATGCGAGTCCGGCATGCCTGCGCTCGACTCCACCGGCACCGTCCAGCTCGCGCCCTCCCGCTTCACGTCGTAGATGTTCACGTCGCCGTTCGACAGACCCACCGCCAAGATCATCGGGTGTTGCCGCGAGAAGTCCAGCGCCGTCACCGAATGCGACGTCCGCAGGATCTTCTCCGGGTAGTCTGGGTTGCGCAGCGACCAGAACAGCACCAGCCCTTGCAGCGCGTCGTCCGTCGGAATGTCCGAGCCGCTGTTGCCAGCGCCGTTGTTGTTGGTGGCGATGCCGCCGCTGCTCGATGTCGGTGCAGCGGCCGTGGCGTCCTTCGCCGTCCCCGCGCGGCTCGGCGCACTCTCCGACGACGGTCGGTCCTTCGACTTGCCGTTGGCCGCCTCGTCGCCCTCCGTCGACGTCTTCTGGATGTCCGACAGCCGCCCGTAGCCCACCGCCAACAGATCCGACGACACCGCGTTCCACGCCATCGCCGTCACCGCTCGGCCCTCGATCAGCTCCTTGTTCGCGTACGTGAACAGCTTCTTCACCTTCGCCGCGTCGCTCAACAAGAACTGCGTGTCGAGCTTCGCGTTCTTCTTGTCCGCACCCGTCGCCACCGACGACGTCTCGTCCGCGCTCATCACCGACGCCGTGTCCGAGAAGTACTGCGACGTCTCGCTCTGGCCCATGCCGTGCTGCACCGACCGCGACCGGTCCGAGAACTTCTTGATGTTCAACGCCGACTTGCCCAGACCGCCGGGGCCGGCGTCGCCTGCGTCATGCTGCTTCGCGCGCTCCGGCGACAACAACGTCAACGGCGCGATGTCCGGCAAGTCGCGATAGTCCAGCTGGTTGCGGTAGTTGGCGTTCTGCTGAATGGCGCGCTCGATCATCTGCAGACGCTTCAGCAGGATCGGCTGCGACAAAATGCGCTTCGTCTCCGCATCCCGCACCAACTGCAGCGAGTCTTCCTCCGTGAACGCCTCGTACTGCGCCGAGCTGCTGTTGCCGTGGTACACATTGGAGCCGTCCTCCGAATCCATCGTCGAGTCACCGGCGTTGCTCTGCGAAATGTTCGCGCGCGAGCCCGACGGCTGCAGCCCCGCGGCGTCGTTGCCACTGTTGTTGTCCGACGACGCCTGCGACACGGCGCCCTTCTTCGCTCCTGTCGCACCGCCCGCACCGCCATTCTCGTCGTCGCTCGGGATCTCCGAGTTGTTGCCCAGCGAGATTTGAGACCCCTGTCGGTTGCCGCCCGCGCCCGTCGCCATCGACGCCATCGAACGATTCTTGAACTTGTCGCCTTTCGGCTTCGCGGCTTGTGACTCGCCCGGCGCAGGTGGCTTGATGGCACGCGTGGTGTCCAACAGACAGCCGGGCGTCACCAACGCCACCCCCACGGTGTCCAACACATACTTCTTCACCGACGCGTTCAGACCCTGCAGGTCGTCCACCTTCGTCTCCGTGCCCACACCCAGCGACGTGGCCACATCGGTTTCCGCCTCCACCGCATGCAGCTGTGCGATTTCGTCTTTGATCTCGTACGAAATGGCCTGCGAGCCGGAGTCTTTGAAGGCGTTGGGCGCCGCCATTTCGTTCTGATTCTTCAGCTGATTGTTCTTCGTCTGCGACGACCGAGACGCAAACCCGTCCACGTTCGTGTGCGACTTGATCACGGCCTCGTACCGAGCGTTGCGCTCGTCCACCACCATCACATCACGTGTGTCGCTCGCCACCTGGAAGGACGTGAGGGCCAAATGGATCGTCGTGCTGGTCTCCGACAGCATCACGGTGAAGGTTTCTTCCTTCTCGGTCTTCGACCGGTTGGCCGCCGCCAGCTTGTGTGTACTGCGACCCAAATCACTTGCCAGATCCATCCGACTACACGACAGCGGGGCAACCAAGTGCACTTTTTAGTGAGCATGGTAACACAACACGTACGATATCCGACCCGACGTACCTTTTCAGGTTCAACTTCGACGATAGCGCCGACACCTTCTCGCCTGCCTCCGATGCCGACTCGTCGATCGTCATTTGCTTCGCCATCGACGGGGTCTTTCCTTTCTTGCTTCGATCAGCATGGCTGCCGGGTTTCCGCGAAATCAAACTTTGGGGAGTCACGATTTTGCCACAGAAAATGACTTGGATCGGCCCGCCTTTCGTGGGCGCTGTACCGCCACTGCCGACTATGGCGGCTGCATTGTTCCTCTTCGAACCTGTAAACGAGATTGCAAGAAAACATGAATGATTACATGATGTCGATTTCCTTCGTATGAATGGTCACGTACCTGCGACCACAGCACCGGATACGGACTTGTTGGCTTTAGTTCCAAATCGAGCTTTCGAATTGGACATTTTCTTCGACTGCTGATATACCTGCCCGCAGTCGATGGGATATATGGAAATGGATTGACAAGTATAACTGATGCTTCATGGATCAGCTGCAGAGCTTTGCAAGCGATTGCACACGACGTGAAACGGCACCTTGGATGAAAAGAACCTCAACTATAACGCTCTTTGGGAAAGTACAGTCCTAAATAAGACGATATGGAACGGACAGACGCTACGGAGGCTGAGAGGATCATCGAGCGTTTCATAAGCGGATCGGTCGCTGTCTCCCTTCTTTCCTGCCGATGCCTTCGCCCCGTCGACGAAAAACTTCTGGAAACGTGCAACCCCATCGCCGTCAAATAAACTATTTTCCAAAGTGGTAGGCATTTTCCCTTCTGCTTTATAATCCTTTGACAAGCAAGGAGTCCAAAAATTATTGAAATATGCCAGCGGCGAAGGATTTTTATGACGTTTTGGGTGTTAAACGGGGGGCGAGTCTTGAGGAAATCAAAAAGGCGTATCGAAAGCTCGCTGTCAAATGGCACCCAGATAAAAATCCAGATAACCAAGAAGAAGCCACAGAAATGTTTAAGGCCATTGGGGAAGCATATGAAACACTTTCTGATCCCGCAAAACGTCGTGAATATGACTTAGGAGGATCGGGAAATGTCGAAGATTCTTTTCACAATGACGGTGGATTCGCAAGAACATATTCTACTGGCCCTACCAGCTATCGTCATCCATCTAATGGATTTTCTCATCAACATAGCTTCTCGCATCAACGCGCATTTGATATTTTTAACCAGGTTTTCGCGGAAATGGAAGCGATGCAGTCCGAGATGTTTGAAGATCATTTTAGCCCTCACAACAGATCGAACCATCGACAAAATGGCCGATCAAGCCGTCGAACAGATTTTGGTGATGATGACCTTTTTGGTGGAGGCTTTGGTGGAGGCTTCGGCGGAGGCTTTGGTGGCGGCTTTGGTGGAGGCTTTGGAGGAGGCTTTGGTTCTTCCTTGATGAGCGAGGTCTTTGGAGGAAGAGGAGGTGATCCATTTACAAGAATGCACAGTTTTGGAGGATTTGAAGGGGGGTCGTCGACCTCGTTTTCCTCTTTCTCGTCCTCGTCAATTAGTGGAGGAAGGGGTATCAGCCGCTCAGTGTCTACTTCGACATATATTGGACCAGATGGTCGCAAACGAACTCGCAAGGAAACCGTGACTACGAACCCGGACGGTACCCGTGAAAGCAATGTTGAGGAATATGAAGAAGAGCCTGATCATCGCCAGCAACGCATTGATT
>SMOI01000127.1:0-90054 GCA_008000375.1 Poteriospumella lacustris
AGTGGCTGTTGGCCGTAAACAACATGAGCAAGGTGCTCCATCGCACCTCCTTGTGTCGCTATTCCATGCAATGAATACTCGGTTTGTTTAGGTGAGTTTTGCTCTTCTTGAGTGATTGGGATCTGGACTGGTTCTGGGCCTAATTGTTTCCTTAGATCGTTGGGGGACACTCCCTGTTGTAAATATTTGTGATAGGTGTAGAGAACCGTGTAATCGGGTTCTCCAGCTTTGCATTGCTCTTGTTGTCCAACTATTTGCAATAGTCGTTTCCAATCATACAGTGATCGGCGATGGACATGTTGGCGAGAAAGAAAGAATTGTTGACAACAGGAGAAGTTGACCTCGATGGGTCTATCAAAGGGCACACGACGGTGAAATTCCGTGATATTTGACTCGAGACCCCACGTGACTTTTAGCACTTCTCGCCAACATTGCTCCACCCACAATTCACGCCCCTTTCCAAAATACGACCAATAATCGGTATCGCGCGAGAGATAGGCGAAGTTTATTGTGAAGTAAGTGGCATTTGGTCGAATGCATCGAACGGCGTCCATCCAGTGATCATTGTGCTCTTCAGGTTTGCCATGCACGAAGACAGCAATATCTGGAAAGTGATGATAATGATCCACAATATATCGTAAATAGACTCCTGCTTCAGTCCCTCGATTCCAGGCAATGTAATGAGGCTTTGACGCATCCTTTTTCTGGTAGAGATGCACTGAGTAATGGTACTTCTGCATCATTTCCGTGGAATTTATCCACGAGGGAAGTTTATTTCCATCAAATTCATGGAAGACAGCGGGTACGATGACCTTATGTGACGGTGATACTGTTGGTAGCATGAAGGCCAACAGTAACCAGGACAACAACAACCACATCCCGATCGTCTCCAAACTTTCTGCACTTTGCTTCAGCTTCCACCCACACTTCCAAATACTTTATGCAGCCAGTTCAACTATCTCAGTCCGACGACGGGTCAAATTGGCGATGGAACAATTGACCATAGAGTTGATTGAATGCCCCTCCTGTTGTTGAATCCGAACTGAGAATGACGTTGCTCCACCACCAACGCCATTCAAATTGCCATTGACATAAATTTATCTGAAACCGATGATTGGGAAAACAATAAAGCGAGTCAGTTGTTGGTTTAGTCCAGAATAATGGATCAGAATTTCTACTTTACTTTCACTCTCAGTGGTCTGGACTCTTTCCTGAGACGTTGTTGCTCATCAAAGCCATAAATGCATATTTTTGAAAAATATGATGGCAACTCAAGTGCATAAATAGCGGTGATTTACAGTGTTCCAGTACAACGCTCTCCGTCTGATAAAATGAGCAAGTGATCCATGTCCCTTACAAAGGGTTCCCCACAAGAATATGTAACAGGTGTCAAAAAAAAAATATCCTTCCTCCCCATTGATGGCTCCAGTTGATCTGCAAGGCGAATTCTGATCGATGAAACTCAAACTCGGACTTTGCTGGATCGGGAGGTGCGCGTTCATCGCGGATGCGGTAGACGTCATTGACAGACGAAATCTCGATTCCGAGAGAGACCCAAGTTTCGAGAAGGGATCCAGTGTTGATACGCTTGCTGAGTCGACCAATGCCTTTTCAGAGAGAGCTACATATACTTCCAAATTGCCAAATGTTCTAACTCAGCAACTAAGTCTTTATGTACGGCGCTCAGTTTGAAGGACATACATTAGTTTATACCGTACACACAATAGAAGGACATACAATAGATGCACCGTAGACCCAGGAACAGTGGACACTGTCATGTGACGCGGGTCAACGGTCCAATAAAATTGCACACTAGACGAAACAAACAAACAAAATGCTTTCGCGAATACAGTCGTGAACCGGTAGGCCGTGATGTGTCCTCATTTTGTGATGTAACTTGCAAGGATTATTCTTCTATGCAGTTGCCGCACTTTTCCTCGTGGAAGATGTGTGATGCCCTCAGGCTAGACAACCGAATTTATCTTCACTGCAACTACTGTCAGTACTATCATACTACTTTCGACGATGGCATTGACTCTCGAAACAACGTCGCTCCCTCAAACATACCGAACCTATGCGGCGCAGGACGTATATCCCATGTATTCAAGGATTGATTAAACGACGAGGCTCCATAAAACATGTACCTCATATCGGAGACGTGACTCACATCCCACGTGTCCAACGGTTGGTTGAATGACGAGGCTCCATAAAACATGTACCTCATATCGGTGACTTGCCTCACATCCCACGTGTCCAACGGTTGGTTGAACGACAGAGCTTCACGGAACATGTAACGCATGTCGGTGACCAGCATTACATTCCACGTGGCCAATGGTTGGTTATACGATGACGCTCTGTAAAACATGTAACTCATATCGGTGACCTGCCTCACCACCCACGTATCTAGAGGCTGGTTGAATGACTCGGCTCCATCAAATATACCCGCCATATTCATTACTCCACTGACGTCCCACGCGGACAGTGACTGATTGAACGACAAGGCGCGGGAGAATGTGTAGGCCATATTCGTGACCTGACGAACATCCCACGTGGCCAGTAGCTGGTTAAAGGAAGCCGCTTGAGAGAACATTCCAATCATATTGGTAACACGACTCACATCCCACGTGGATAACGACTGGTCAAATGACGAAGCACCACTAAACATGTTGTGCATCGTCGTCACCTGACGCACATCCCACGTGTCCAACGGCTGGTTGAAAGCAGCTGCACGAAGAAACATATGATCCATCGATGTGACGTTCCGCACGTTCCAACGGTCGATGCGATCATTAAACTGTGTATCACGAAAGAGGGCAGTCGTATTTGTTACCTGGCCCACGTCCCAATCGTTGATATCCCCGTACTTTTGCAACGCGAGTGGTCGCTGGTCACACCACAGTCGCACGGCCTCTCGTAGCGTCTCGTTGTCGAATGACACCCAGGCATAGTCCTTGATCAGTTGTCGTACGCCAAACGGAAAGATGCGGCCTCCACAACATTCGCTCACCACGCGGAAGAGACACAACTCCAATACAACGTTGATCGGGCGGTGAGTACGACCTGTTTCGTCGGTTCGTGATTGCGGTGCCGTCAAGGTGGGCATTGGTATTTGTGAATAGATAAACCATCCTTTTATAATCTGCCATGGCGCCAAGGCGGCGAGATGCACATGATGACGACGACTATGACACCGATTGGCCGTTTCATTTCTGCATTGATGATTGACAACGGAGCACCTGGCACCGAGCAGGAGGAACAACAAATAAGAAAGGAGCACTGGAAGAACTGCTGCCATTTGATATGACTCATTTCTTTTTATGCCCAAATCCTTGACTGAGGAAAAATCTGCGGCGGAAGATAAAGGAGCAAGGTTCATGTTTCCCTGCCCATAGAAATTGTTCATTCTCTCGGTCACGATATTTCAGCAACCATGAGACAATGAGTGCAATGAAAGCATCGCAATCAACTCCAAGTCTTCGGGCTGCTTCTGCCACGCCTGGAAAATCGTTAGCTCTTGTGGAGACAAGTATTCGGTCGTCCGATGTGAGCACCAGTGCCAAGAGTAATAACCAAGAATCGACTGACACCGACGGCAAACTGGAGTCCAATCTGTTGGAAGAATACAACTTCTTTGCGAAGCGGAAGCAGGAAGTGCTGTTGGAACAGCAAGCAGAGAAACGAAAACTGGATGCACATCGAAGGAAAGCCAAGCGAGAGGAAGCACTGAAATGGCGCGCGGGCGGGAAAGAAGCTTTAAAAACTGTCACCTCACGAGTCCATGAAATCAGGTTCATGTTGAAACCACATCATTACATGCGTCAATGCATGGGAAAACTTAGCGGCTACCAAATGCTGGTCCCAGAACTCAAATTACTGGCGCAGCGTCATGACAGAGGCATCGGCGACGCTCATTATCTCTTAGAGGTATCCCGTCGCGAGCGTTACCCACTGCACTCTCGACACAGCGCACGGGTGACAGTGATGCAGCAGAAAGTTGCGGTCACACGCAGTGTACAGATCCATCATCAGGAGCATCACCCGTTTGATCACTACACGCCCGAGGCATTCGCCCTTCGCCATCGATACGCCGCCGAACTCAAACTCTACCGTTTCCTGACTCGCTATTTCGCACAACGCGTGCAAATCCCCACCGAAATGCGTCTCAAACTTGCGAAGAAGCGACAGTTGCTCCAACAAGCACGTGCAAAGCTGCAGTTGATTCATGATACGCAAGGCAAGTGTGCGAAGATCCACATGTGCAAGAGTCGGCAGCATTACAATCCCAAGGGCTGTTCCAATTGCGGTGTCATTTTCATGGGTGGTAGCTTGCAAGGGGCGATTGCCTACGTGAAGTCCCTTAGTCGTGATACGGGAGTGGCAACGTTGGTGACGTTGGAGTTCGAAGAGAGTCTGTTGCGAGAGGAGGAACGGATTCAGGTGGGCATCGTTCACGAGCGACAAGAGGATTTGTACGTCTACGAACAGCAAACCGTCTATCTACTGGTCGCCCAACAGTTACAACCTTGGTGGACCAGCGTGATCCTGTACAAACGCCACCTTCGGCGATTGATGGCGATCAATCATTCACGTTTTTATCATCGGATCCGTCGATTGGTCGCATTGAAACGTGATGTCGACGTCTGGATCCTCGCCCCGCAACCGATTGACTGTCATCAACATGGACAACAGGGGAAATATGTCGATTTGATACCGGAATTAGAGGAATACGTGGCGTTGCAAAGCTATTACAAGCGGCTGCGCATTGAGAAGTATGCCCGGCAGTTTCAACGGAAACTACACACGTTGCTTGACGAGGCACGCGAACGGAAATACCAAGAATGGTTACGGCAACAGGCGTTGCTCAATGCCCCCAAGCCCATCGTCATCAAGACGTTAGCGCCCACCGAAGCATCGATTCCGCGACAGCATGAACATTATCGATGTTACCGTGCCGGCTGCTGTCGTCGCTTGTATCAAAACCCGTATCACGCGAACATGGACGCCAAATCGAAAGTGTCCATCGCGGCCTTTCTCACCAAAGATCGCTACGTGATTCATGTTCGCTCTCATCAAGCGGAAGATGAACAACGACGTTTGATCTTGGACGAACACCTTCGACTGGGAAAGCTGCGTCAACGTGCCACGGTCACTTTTTTACGGCAGCTGCAACAAGTGCGCGCATATCTGTTGGAAGAAATGCACGCGGCGATTCGCCCCCACCATGTGATGATGACGACGGATGCCACCGATGGTGAGAATGGTGCTGCCATAGCCGCGTTCCCGTCGTTGCTGTCCTCTCATAGCGGTGGTGTGCCTCCACAGCCATCGTCGGTGGCATCACGGTCACGGGTCGACGTGAAGCTGTCGATCGATGGGGAGATATTGTCCTGGGCCAACGAGGATGTCATTTTACGGGAAAAGGAAGCTATTGTCGCCAACGAAGCGAAGAAAAAGCAGTTAGCTGCAGGGGTAACACTGCCGCCCGGATTGTCGGATCTGTGGACGGACGGGTTTCAGGAATCGTTGGGCAGTTTACCGGTCGTGAAATCGACTCATGCGGACGTGAAGACGACCGAATCGCCGGAGAAATATGAACGCCATCGTCCGTTTAGTTTGTTTCATCACAGTTATCAACTGTTGCATTTGTTTCATCCAGGTCCCGCGTTGTCGTTGAAATTGGTCTCGAAGCATTCGAGTGTCTCGGGTCCGAGTCTGATTCCCCTCGATCGATATTTAATGCGGGTGGGCACGTCTACCGCCTGTGAAATGCGATTAGCTTTGTCTGGAATGACGGCCATCGAGAAGCGTGTGGAGGATATTCATTGTTTGCTGTATATTCAAGACGAAGAATCGCCCACGCGATCGTTATCCACACCCGCCGGCGATGCTGCTGCCGAAGACTATGAACCGACGTTGGTGGTCAAGGTGGTGGACAACTACAGTCGCTTTGGCACGTATTTGGTGGGGGAGGGTGGGGCTAAGAAAGTGTCGACACGGCTGGCACAGGGAAGCCGCTTGACACCAGGATCGCTGCTGTGCATTGGGGTGCAGGTGGATGGGCCGCCGGTGTTGTCGGTGGCCGATGCGAGTTTGGCGTGTTTGGTGTACCAATTTCACATCGAAGGAGCGTTGCATGTGTAGGGCCGACCATCGCTGGGCGTTGACAACGTGTTACTCCATTGTAAATATATAATTGGACTTAAAGTTTAGAATAGCCAGCACTATGTCAACGAGGTACCAAAACTGTAACGGTCGGCCATACTCGTCACCAGCGTATTCCGCTCCCATTTTCGTTGCGAATTACGCATTTTTCTTGATTCCCTGGACGGTCTCATACAAATAGCGATAGGATACACTGCAGGGATTGTTTTTCTAAAATTTTCTTTCGTTTTCTCACGAACTACTCGGATGACAAAGTCGATCGTTGTCTCGCATACCGCCTGCGCAAAATTGTAACGCTTTTCTTCGGTCACCTCGTCGGTTGGCGATGGACCTCGTCGACAGTCGATAGTATCGACACTTGTGTCTGCATTGATGTCAGGACACTTTTTCTGCTCCGTCCGAACCTGCAGAATCCATTAGTGAGGAGAGGAATTATTTAGAAATAGGTGAAAGAAGAAGGAAGTATGTCGGCGAAGCAAGGTGAAGTCATGGATGATCTGTTCGGAGAGGACGACGAGGATCAAACCGAACAAGAGGAAACCACCAGAGATCCTTCGTGTGGTGCTCTTGCCTTCCACGATGGAACAGAGGAAGCTCTATTTGTGTACTTACGACAGCATGCCGTCCCCGGAAATGTTTCTTCTATCCTGCAAGCCATCGATGCGTTCTGCTACCAACGGCATTGGATGATGCACATCGGCGATCAGAAACGTCAAGTAATTGAAGCTACTTTCCTTGAAGCTAAGACAAAGAGGGAGCAACAAACAGAGAATGGATTTGTTGCCGTCGAATTGGGCTCTTACTGCGGATACTCAGCACTGGTGTTTGCGCAGCATTTGGACGCAGACAAAGGTCAAAAACTGTTCTGTATCGAAGCCCATCCAAAATGTGTTTCCTACACGCGTCGAATGGTGGAATTAGCTCAACTAACATCAGTTGTAACCGTAGTTTCAGCTCCGGCTAGTGATGTTTCCCAATGGAAGACGCACCTACCCGAGGGTCAGATGGTTGACTTCCTGTTCGTCGATCACGACAAGAACAGTTACTTTGCGGATGTGAAAGCTACGGTTGAAGCTAGGGTCCTACGGTCCGGTGCTTGTGTGGTCGCGGATAATGTGTTATGCTTCAATAAGCCCCTGTATGAGTATTTGGACTACGTGCGAGATAACCGCCCGGATGCACCGTTTGGCCAAAGCATCTTGCACGAGGGTTTCCTGGAATACACAACTGAAGCTGAACGTGAAGGTTCAGATGGATCTGCCTTGAAAGATGGGATCGAAGTGAGCATAGTTCGATAGATAGGCTGATTGTAATGGGCGAACGGACGGATGTAGATGTGCCGTGCCACCTGTTCTTTACTGCCAGAGGCACTCTTGCATCTTTGATATTTAGCATAGCGTACGGGTTACTCTTAAACTGTGAACCACGGACAATCTATACCATTAATATACTTCGGAGAAGAAGGCCAAAACGTAAAGAGAAAGGTAGGAAGAAAAACGTAAAGGAAATGGGACGGGAAAGGACGTCGCCAGTGAATATCAATGATCAAATAGTAGCTGTAGCCATTTTGGCCTTGTCTACTCCTTTAGACCAGTGCTGAAACATACGAAGCAGTTGTGAACGTGTGACAGGGACGTCATTTCGACGACGAATGACCAGAAATTCGTCCCGCTGCTGCTGACGTTGCGGTGTGATGTTGAATGCTTCACCAATGGTTTTCTCCTCCATATTCTTCGACAGCGCTGTTTGATCACGCATCCAAATAGAAAACTCTTCAATGTTGATATCCAATTTCGATGCGACAGCTTCGCGGATGCGCTTGACTTTCACCGCGATAGGCAGTTCCAAGAAGCAGCGCGCACCGCTGACGGACATCACAACGAAGCGAGCTTTCTTGATAATGAAGTCTTTCCGCAGCAGCATGTACATAACCGATTCGCTTTTCAAGGGAATATCTTTCAAACGAGCTTCATTCTTCAGCTCATGGCACGGGAAAACCAAACGAATGGCTGAAGCAGGATACCCAAGGGTCCATTCGATCGCGTTTTTCACGTCGTGAACGGTAGTGGATTCCTTTTTAGGAACTTTCACTCGAAACACGTCCTTGTTGCAAAATTGTTTCACTGTAATTTCCACCGAGGAGGTTTCTGGACTGCATAGTCGTCGAAGAGACTTCAATTTTTCCATCTTTTGCACTTTGGTCTCACGCATTGCAGCGTTCATATTCGCTTTCTTCACACCGCCACCTCTCTTCCTACCATTATTCGGAATACTCATGTGTGATGGACTTGGTTGTGAATGTTTGCGACAGTGGAGTTGAGACTAGTTGGTCGTTGTCCATCGTCGCGTCGGAGCTGGGAGGAATCCTCGTTGGGAGAGAGGCGACTGGGAGAGAGTCAAAAATGAAACTGCCCAGACGCCGAACGCCTCAGACGGGTCACCGGGGGTGGCAATTGTTCGATGCTTTTCTTTATTATGTTGGGGCAAGGAAAAAGTTCTTTCTCTCCACAGTGCATGCACCCACAGTAAATGAAAACACCAGTCAGAGTGCGTTAGAGAAGCATACATAAACACGCCAAGGCGCAGCCTTTGTTCTGAACGAAGTGGTAGCGTTCTATAGGGGAGGCGGATCAAATGATGTGACGGTCGGCGTACTATTTGATGATCATCAGCATCTACTTCACGATGGAAGTGGGGCGACAGGGGAGTTACGAGGTACGAGGAACGGAAGTAACGTGTTGACGGTAACTACAAAGGAACAAAAAAACAATGCGCTCGAGGGAGCGAATCGTCGATAGGATTCACGTGATTCCACGTGACAGAATCGCCAGGCATAAGAAGATATGTCTTGCAGCCCATGATGTTGGAATAGGAGTACGAATTCACCAACTCAAACTTCTCGCCAGTACTACGCTTCACAATAAGTCGTTCTCTGGTGTATGCCGCCAAAATTATCAGACCCAGTCGATCAACGACATTCTCGACGTCCCGGTCGAAGATACGAATGGAGGACAGATCACGGGCAGTCTTCACACTTGTATCTGCAGTCGCGGCGAGGCGCTGTGCATTCTGGATAGACTCCAAGACATTTTGCAGGCGAACCAATTCATTTGATGCTTCGCCGTACTTTTCTGTTAGAGCCTGTACCAATCGTTCTTGTGTGAAGTCGCTCGGTGCTTGCAGACGTTCTTCCAAGGCACGAACACGGCGCTCGAGAGCATCGTGCTCAGCACTACTAACACATCCCATTTTTTTACTCTCAACTGATGATACGGTTTCAGCAACCGTGTAATAATCCACCTTTTCGAAGTGTTTTGAGCAGGTATGTCACACTCTAAAGATGCACAAACGCACAAACAACACCGCGCGGTTGCTGTTACGGTCGTCCATCGTGCAAGATACCACTGGTGGACCAAGGATCACTCACACTCACACCACACAGCAGCAGGCGCGAGCGCGCGAGGGTGGAGGGTGGAGATGGAAAGTGAAAAGTGAAACGCCCCATCGTATGTCGTCGTCGTCGTCGTCGTCGTCGTGCAGACCAGACCAGCAGCAGCAGAAGTCTCTCACCAAGTGAACGAACTGCGTTGGAAAAGCATGGTATAAGGCATTCTATGAATAGTCAACACCCCACCAAACGCCATTTTTCAATCCATGTTGGGTAAATCATCGATTGAGAAAGATTAATCCGAAGAGAGAAATGTGGTTCCTGCTTTTGGTAACGTTGTGCCTGTGTGTCTCCAGGTCGAATGCTTTTCACGCAAATGTGCGGTGTCCTGCGAGCAAGTTATCATCACGTCTTCCCTCCATGTCTTATCGTATCTCGCATGCTAAGAGCATGAAGCTACTTATGACAGAAGAATCAAAAAGCAGTAGCGGTGAATCACTGCCCACGGAGAGCAGCGGTGATGCTACAGCTTCGGAACCTCCCAAGTCCAATCCCTTCTCGGCCAACAAGTTGAAGCCCAAGGATTTGTTCAAGAAGTACGGTATTGCCTACTTGACCACCTCCATCACCTTCGCTATTTTCTCGTACGCGTTCTTCTATTTCACGGTCGCCAATGGCGTCGACGTGGCGTCGCTGCTCGAGAGTGTGGGCATTTCTTCCAGTGCAGCTGCCACGAAAACGGGCACGGCAGCGATTGCCTATGCCCTACATAAGGCTGCATCGCCCATTCGGTTTCCTCCCACGGTCCTGCTCACCCCCGTAGTGGCGAAGATGTTGGGCAAGAAGCCCAAGGACACCGACAGCGCGACACCGCCGCCGCCGCCTTCGCCGCAATAGCGCTGCTGCACCGCTCACATGCCATCCTTTCTTGTTTGTTGATCATCTCTTATTCTTGTAAGCTTAATCGTCCTCTACGTGTGCAATCGTGTTTGATTCGGGCGGGGTGGAATACTTACTGAAGTGAAGGGCGGTACCCAAAACAAAACAAAACAAAACAAATGAAACGCGACCGAACCGATGACCGGACGGCTCGACGAACTCGACGCAGACAGCCGCCTCGTCGACGAATTTTGCTCGTCTGCGTCTACAACTTCCAAGAAATCAAAACCAAATCGAAACCAAATCGAAATCAATGTCAAATCAATGCTGCGTCTAAAGCAAAATCGATGTCAAAGAGAGAAGAAGAAGAGAGAGAGAGCAATACTAACTGGTGCCAGTGGTGTTGGCGGGGAGGTCAAGGGTCTGAAGCGGTCGTCCTTAAGGGTGGTGGTACGGGGTGTGCAGCGGGCTGCTCAGCAGAGGCTGAATGGCCGTGCTGACGGCCGCCGATGCCTGCGACTGCGACTGCGACGGCTGTTGCTGTGCCGCCAATTGGTTCAACCGTGTGAACGCCTTGTGCGCCTCCTGTGCCCAGAACTGGTCTTCGGGTGCCTCTTGCGCTTGCTGCAGCGCCGCCAGCGCCTGCAGCACTCGCTGGTGCACCAACCGATACGCCGCCGATTGCATGGTCAAGTGGGTCAGCGCCCACAGCAGCGTCGATACGAGCGTTTGACGCGCGTCGTGGTACAGCATCGGTATCGTGGGCTGCGCGGCTGCGGCGGCAGGCGTCGCCTCGGTCGTCGCGGTGGTGGCGGTGACGGTCTTGCGCTTCTTCTCCGCCGCCAGCAGGTGCTGCTGCTGTTGCTGCTGATGCTGGATACGCCTCTGCCGTCGTTCGGTCGTCTGCGCGTGCAACACGTCCAACAGGACCTCGCAGATGCCCGCGGTCTGCAGCTTCAACTTGTTCTCCTCGTGATTCAATGCCATCGCGACGATCGCCCGCAGCAGCTGCTCGACCAGCACGTACTCCTGTCGGTCGGCGTCGTTCTCGTGGTACGTCGACGACGACGACGCGTGGAAGAGCTCGTTCTCAATCGCTTGAATCTTCGCCGCGTGGATCAGCAGCATCTTCACGTAGATCGTGGGGAACATGCCGCGTCCGAGCATCGTTTGGTTGCCGCGGTGGTCGAGGGCGCAGAGGTTGATCAGGGCGCGGCAATGCAGAATCATGAAACGGGTGTTCCGCAGGCGATGGGTGGGCGCGTGGTCGTCGTGCAAGTTGAGCAGCGACATCAACAGACACGCGGGCACTTGATGCGACGCGAACAGGTCCTGCGCGCGGCGATTGTCGATGCACAAGTTGACGAGGGCCTTCAGCAGACACTCGAGGACGTCGACACTGCTCAGGGCGTAGGCGTGGGCGCCACTGCTGATGGCGACTGTGCCGCTACCGCTGCCGCTGCCGCTGTGGTTGTTATGGTTATTGTTGCTGCTGCTGTTGCGCTGTTGGTGGTTCAGGGGCACCGGGGACGATGGCGGTGGGGAGGCGACTGCGGACCCGTCTGCAGCGGGGGCGGTCGTGGCGGTCGTCGTATTCGTCGTCGAGGCAGCGGCGATGAGACCCGGCGCCGTCGCTTTGACCTGAAACTGCTCCAAACAGCGACGCAGGCCCAACACCAAATCCGCATTCACCAACAGGCTACGGTACAACGCCGGGATCGGACAACACAACAGCAGATACAACGCGCGGAAGGCGTGTCCACAGATGTAAACGTCCGCCATGGGCGCCCACAGGACGACCGGCATCGTCAACACGCGTGACAACGCGCGGAAGAACGCGTAGACCTCCTGCGAGAAAGGGCCCACCACCAGCATATTGAACGGCGTTTGCTGTTGCTGTTGCTGTTGCTGCTGCTGCTGTTGCTGCTGTTGTTGGGCGGCGAGCATCTCCTTCTTGTACGCCTTGAAGGCGGTCTTCGAGAGGCCGCAGTGCTCCCAGTACGACGGCTGCGTCTTGATCACTTGGTGCAGCAGGTACAGCCCCCGGCTGCACACCCGTTTCAACCGCGCGATGTCGCTCACGTCCTCGGCGCGCAACAACGCGCGATGCGGTGGCTGTTGCTGTTGCTCCTGCGGCGTCGAGGCGGAGTCGGCGGCTGCAGCGGTGGCTTGGTCCCAGGCGGCCTCGGTGGCGGTGGCGGCGGGGACGTGCGCAAACGACGGGAAGTACACGATCCAGTCCTCGTCGGGCTCTTCGTGGTCGTCGTGGACGACGTGGTACCCGGGCACACGGCGTCCTTTCGTGCGCCGCAGCTGCGCCCATTGATCGGCCACGGTCGCGTGGTGGTTGCCCAATCGACCGTGTTTGCCCATCGATTTCCCCCGGGTCAAGCGCCCCGGACGAGTCAACGTCATCGTCGAGGGCGCCAGGTGCGTCACCAACGACGCCAAATTCGCGTTGCCCTTGCCACCACCGCCACCAGCAGCAGCGGAAGAAGACGGTGGCTGCTGCGGTGCCGCCTTCACGGACACGGACCCGTGTTGCGTCGCTTGCGCCGAGGGCAAGAGGCCCGCCAGTTCTTGTTCTTCCATCCAACGCGCCTCCGCGACGCGCGCCATCGCCATGATCACGTACAGCAACTTGTGCACGTGCAGCTCTTCCAACGGGCTGTTCAACTCGACGACGTAGCTTTCGATGGCCTGCAAGACCGCCTCGGTGAACAACGTCAACGTGCGGATCGAGGACAGCGCCGTCAGGTCCTCCACCGACACCTCCGCGAAGACATCGCCCCCGCCGCCGCCGCCGCCGCTGGCACTCGACGCCGCCGAGGCCGCGGCTTCGCCTAAGACGTCGCTCTTCAGCGCCATCAGGCGCACGAGTAGCTCTTCCTCTTGCGCCGTGAAGCCGTAGACGCGGAGCATCGACGAAGACGCTGGACCACCACCCTCCGTCGGCGACGGCGACGACGACGAACCCGCAACGGTCGCTTCCAGCGCCTGCAGGCCCCGCACCGCGTACGTCAACGCGCGATTCAACACCGCCGGTTGACTCGTCGCGCCGCCGTGTTGAAAGAACAAGCGTCGGAGGGAGAACGGCACGTGAATCAAGCGCCGCGCGTGAAAGAATGCGGCGGGCTTCTTCGCCAACGACGACCCCGCCGCCGTGGCCGACATCGTCGCGGTCGCGGTCGACGAGGAAGCGGCGGTGACGGCGGCCGCGGCGGCGGTCGCGATCGATGGGTCCGTGGCGCCGTGGCGAAGGACTTCGTATTGGTACTCCAAGAAGAACTGCGGCCATTTCGTGAGGCACGTGCGTCGCGCGTAGTCGCGAAAGGCCCATTGAATCGCGCGGGCGGCGTCGTGCCGTTGGGTTTCTTCGCGCTGCCGTGCACGTTCTCGTACCATGGCGGAGGTTTCTTCTTCTTCGTCGGGCTCTCCGTACCGACGGCGATGGCGACGTTGCGCCGACGACAACGGTGAGCCATCGAAGCCGTCGTCGTAGCCGTCGCCGCCGTCGTCGTCTTCGCGGACGCGGGTCAAGTCTTCAAACGGCCTCAGCAGCTTCATGAAGCCGCCCATGATGTCGTCGTCCCCTCCTCCTCCAACGCCACCGCCGCCGTGATGCTCCGAGGCTTCCTGGGCGCCATCGTCCGCGTTCCCACCGCCACCGCCACCGCCGCCGGGTTGGCCAGTGAACGATCCCAGCACCGAGCCCGTGAGCAGTTGCATGCTCCGACGTGGATCGAGCAGTTGAAACGATTGACGACGATTCGGCGAGCCCTCGGGGCTGTTACCGTCTCCACCGCCTCCGTCGACGCCGTTCGAGAAGGAGCCCTGGACACTGCCGCGTTTGTTCGAGGCCCCCACACCGCCACCGCCAACCGCACCCGCACCGCCCGCCGTCGTCGCAGTGGCGGCGGCGGCCGCGGCGGCCGCGTTCATATTCGCGGACGAAGGCGCACGACGCGGACTCGACTTGTTGCTCGCGTGGGTGCTGCTCTTGCGTGCGTTGCCGCCACTGCTGCCACTGCTGCCGCCCCGGCCAAAGCCCAAGTTGCGAATCAACCACGACCACATCCCCGACGGAGGCACGTTCTCCACCGATTCTTCGTCCTGCAGACTCGCCGAGCTTCGCCCGTCGCTGGGCTTCAGCGTACGCCCGCGACTACGGCCACTACCGCCGCCGCCGCCGCCGCTGCCACCACCGCCACCGCCACGAGAACTGCCACCACGCGAACTGCTCCCCGGTGGTGGCACGGGCCGCATCACGGCCTCCTGCACGGCGAGGTACTGCGATTGCAATTGGGCGATCGTTTCCTTTTGCCGTTGAATTTGCGACTGCCACTGTTGTTGCTGTTGCTGTTGCTGCTGCGACCATTTCTCTTGCGCTTGGTTCAAGGCCCCGGCTTGTTCCACCTGTTTCGCATGCAATTGATGCATCAATTCTGCCAGTTCCCGTTTCATGCCCTCTTGTTTCTCCACCAGTTCGTTGCGTTCTTTCTCGATCAGCGCCTCTTGTCGTTTCATCGTACTGGAATGGGCTTTCACTTGTTCCACCATGACGTGCTCCAACCGCTTCTCCAAGTCGCGGATTTGCTCTTCCCGTTGCGCCAAGTCGTCTTCCAGTTGCGTGATCTGTTCTTTCGCGACGCGCTCGGCGGTTTCGCGGACGTGGTGCTCTTGTTGTGCTTGCAGCGTCGAGAAATCTTCGGTTTCGCGTCGGGCGACTTCGTCGACGTGTTGCTTTTGTTCTTTGAGCTCCAGTTCCAACTGGGAGAACTTCGTTTTGAGTTGTTCCAATTCGACGGCGGCCGGGGCGGTCGAAGGCAGCGACCCATGCGTCGTGACCGCTTCCATGTCGGCGGTTCCCCGTTCAAACGACGTATTCGGTGCATCTTTGAACGCGTGCGACCGGTTTCGACGCCCGCTGGGGGTACGTTCTTGATTGGACGAGGTTTCATCGTCGTCATGGGGCGTATACTTCAACGCCGCCTTGTACTCGGTACCGCGGGAGTAGAACAGGGTCAGTTTTTGCTCTTCCAATTCGCTTTTGATTTGCATCAGTTCGTCTTCGAAGAACGACATTTGACCCGTCAGGTCGCGTCGTAGGGCCCGCAGCTGTTGTTCGGTTTTCCCACCGCCGTATTCCGAAATGGCGCTGCTGTTGCCATATCCAGCGGCGGCTCCGCCCAGGAGAGAAATGATGGGCTGTGCATTCGACGGACGACGCAAGCCGATCACACTGCTGTGCGGAGGGGCGGACGTCGTCGGGGGCGTAGGTTCCATACGACTCCCCTTCCGTGGTGGTGCAACCGCCGCCATCGCTTGTTCCGGAATCGGCGCCATACCACGAGCGACGGCCATTTTACCCTTCAGCAACGTGTTGATGGTCGCATCGCCCGGTCCTGCCGCCCCGTGACTGTTCAATTGGAACGGACTAAACGCCACCAATTCAGATCGTCGATGACGTACGCGACTAGCATTGAGCGCTGCGGGAAACAGCCGTGTTCCACGTCGACCACCCGTATGGCCAGTGCTGTTGGCGGCCGCCGTACCCGTAGCCGGGGAGGCCAGCGATTGATGCATCGCTTGAAACTGCTCGAGACGTTGGCGCGCGCGTTTCATCGCGTCCTGCTGCGATTTTTTCAATTGTTTCTTGGTTTCCCAGGCCTTGGCAAGACGTGTATTGCTTAAGAAACGCCGAATCAACGCCTGAATCTTCACGGCATAGTGATGAACCATCTTCGTCAACGTGCTCGCCACCACCTCGTGCAGCTGTTTCGCGTTGAACGACGCACCCACAATCGTCATGTCATCGAAATCAATGACGATGCAGGTCAAAACCCAAGAGCACAACGTGCGCATGTCGTCGACTTTGTGCCGCAACCGAATCAAGCGCAGTAGTTCCGACAATATCTCGGTCGTCGGCACGAAGACGGCCCATGTTTGTCCAGTGGCTTCGACGGTGAAATCGACGGAAAAACAAACCCCCATGATCTCTCGTATTCGGTAGCTAACCAATCTGAAATGAATCAAAAAATGAACAGACATTGAGCTCTATCTTACAGTTTCTAATACCTCGTGACCATGTGGAGACGAGAAACAGTACCTGGGCTCTTCGCCGACCATGCCAGAGGCCACAATAAACCCATTTTCAGCATCCGTGGAAGGTTCTGCTAAGCTGGTGGAAGTATCCATATAATGAGAAATACTCGTTTTGAGATCCAAATTTACTTTGGCAGGGGCTTTCGGTGCCGCAAAGGGGGTCAGATATGGAAGGAACGCATCCTCCTCCTTCCCATGGTTACCCTTCGCACTGTTGCCCGTGTTTTTGCGTATCGACTGTAAATTCTTGTACATTTGTTCAATTGATTTGTGGTACGGGGATGCTGAAAGCAAAGGTCCCAAATTCATGGCATTGCTGCCACTGGAAGTTTTCTTTCCTTTGCCTCCGGTCTTCTTGGGTTTTTTCGAAGCGATGGCTTTATTGTTTGCAGAGGCAATAGAGGATACTCTTTCTGCCTTTGAAATCGCAGGTATCTTCGATCCATGGTGATTTCCTGCCTCCTCTTGGGACTCTTCGTCAAGCGCGGACCCTGCACGAAATCGGTGGTCAACTTGCATTCTCCTTTCGCAACAACAGAGCAACGCAGATGACTTTGAAGTGCCTCTCTTGACGTGCGATACTCAGCAGAGAGAAGCAGATTACGAATTGTTTGTTGCCGTGATGAATGCGACCACTTCAGCTCGTAGTTCTTAGGTCGTTATGGGTCACCGTAGTAGTATCATAGTGGCAAGACGACGAACTTGCCGTTGGTTCTTGGCAGTTTCACACGACTCGTGACCGACGGACGCTTCTCCTCACTGAACCGACTCAGGACACCCTCCTACATATCCCTCGATTCCTCAGAGCACTGTACTCAACCGTAACTGCGCTTGCCTCCTGTCATTCTATGTTTGGAAGTAACTCAGCAAGTCGCATTTGGTTTTGATTGGACCCGATCACAAAAATTAAGGGTTACTCAATTTCCACTCACAACCCCAAAAAGAAAAAAAAGAAGGGGCTACTCAGCCGCGGATTTAATACTCCTCACCGAAGTCCTCCTCCTCGCCCTCGCCCTCAGCGGTCTCAGCACCGACTTCCTCGTAGTCCTTCTCAAGGGCAGCCAAGTCCTCACGAGCCTCGGAGAACTCACCTTCCTCCATACCCTCACCGACGTACCAGTGGACGAAGGCACGCTTGGCGTACATGAGATCGAACTTGTGGTCAATGCGGGACAAAGCCTCAGCGATGGCAGTGGTGTTGGAAACCATGCACACAGCGCGCTGGACGCGGGCCAAGTCACCACCAGGGACGACGGTAGGAGGCTGGTAGTTGATACCGCACTTGAAGCCGGTAGGGCACCAGTCGACGAACTGCACAGTGCGCTTGGTCTTGATGGTAGCGACGGCAGAGTTGACATCCTTGGGGACGACGTCACCGCGGTACATCATGCAGCACGCCATGTACTTGCCGTGGCGAGGATCGCACTTGGTGAGCATGTTGGAGGGCTCGAACACAGAGTTGGTGATCTCGTGGACGGAGAGCTGCTCGTGGTAAGCCTTCTCAGCAGAGATGATAGGGGCGTACGAGGTCAACATGAAGTGGATACGAGGGTAAGGCACCAAGTTGGTCTGGAACTCGGAAAGATCGACGTTCAAGGCACCATCGAAGCGCAGGGAGGCAGTCAAGGAGGAGACGACCTGGGCGACCAAGCGGTTCAAGTTGGTGTAGGTAGGACGCTCGATGTCCAAGTTGCGACGGCACACGTCGTACAAAGCCTCGTTATCCAAGCAGAAGGTGCAGTCAGTGTGCTCCAACAGAGAGTGGGAAGACAAGACGTGGTTGTAAGGCTCAACGACAGCAGTGGCGACCTGAGGAGCAGGAGTCACAGTGAAGGAGAGCTTGGACTTGCGGCCGTAGTCAACGGACAAACGCTCCAAAAGGAGAGAGCCGAAACCGGAACCAGTTCCACCACCAGTGGCGTGGAAGATCATGAAACCCTGGAGACCAGTGCAGTTGTCAGCCAACTTGCGGATGCGGTCCAACACAAGGTCGACGATCTCCTTGCCGATGGTGTAGTGACCACGGGCGTAGTTGTTGGCAGCATCTTCCTTGCCGGAGATGATCTGCTCAGGGTGGTAGAGCTGGCGGTAGGTACCAGTGCGGACTTCGTCACACACACCAGGCTCCAAGTCCACCAACACGGCACGAGGAACGTGCTTGCCGGCACCGGTCTCAGAGAAGAAGGTGTTGAAGGAGTCATCACCACCACCAACAGTCTTGTCGGAAGGCATCTGACCATCAGGTTGGATACCGTGCTCCAAGCAGTAGAGCTCCCAACAGGCGTTACCGGCCTGGACACCAGCCTGACCAATGTGGACGGACAAACATTCTCTCATTTTGAAAAAAGTGGGTTTTGAACTTAAAAGTTAATTCGAAGCAGACAGTGCCTATCACCGTAAGGGTATTTTGAATTGTGATCAAATGGAGGAAAGAGTCGTGGATTAGTGAATCAAATCGAGAAACAAACGGTCAAGCGTGTCGTATCTTGAACCAGTACATATTTGAAACGTGTCCTGATGAACCCGGCTGCGCCCATGGGTGCAAAAAGACTGACAGGAAAGTCGCTTCAAGATATGACCGTTACTTTTTCAATCTGCACCACCAACCACGAAACCATCTCCGCGTGCAGCGCATTCCTTCAGTTCAGATCACAATTCAAAAGAATCTTACGGTGATAGGCACTGTCTGCTTCGAATTAACTTTCAAGTTCTAAACTTTTACCAACCCCCCTATTTTCAAGAATGAGAGAATGTTTGTCCGTCCACATTGGTCAGGCTGGTGTCCAGACCGGTAACGCCTGTTGGGAGCTCTACTGCTTGGAGCACGGTATCCAACCTGATGGTCAGATGCCTTCCGACAAGACTGTTGGTGGTGGTGATGACTCCTTCAACACCTTCTTCTCTGAGACCGGTGCCGGCAAGCACGTTCCTCGTGCCGTGTTGGTGGACTTGGAGCCTGGTGTGTGTGACGAAGTCCGCACTGGTACCTACCGCCAGCTCTACCACCCTGAGCAGATCATCTCCGGCAAGGAAGATGCTGCCAACAACTACGCCCGTGGTCACTACACCATCGGCAAGGAGATCGTCGACCTTGTGTTGGACCGCATCCGCAAGTTGGCTGACAACTGCACTGGTCTCCAGGGTTTCATGATCTTCCACGCCACTGGTGGTGGAACTGGTTCCGGTTTCGGCTCTCTCCTTTTGGAGCGTTTGTCCGTTGACTACGGCCGCAAGTCCAAGCTCTCCTTCACTGTGACTCCTGCTCCTCAGGTCGCCACTGCTGTCGTTGAGCCTTACAACCACGTCTTGTCTTCCCACTCTCTGTTGGAGCACACTGACTGCACCTTCTGCTTGGATAACGAGGCTTTGTACGACGTGTGCCGTCGCAACTTGGACATCGAGCGTCCTACCTACACCAACTTGAACCGCTTGGTCGCCCAGGTCGTCTCCTCCTTGACTGCCTCCCTGCGCTTCGATGGTGCCTTGAACGTCGATCTTTCCGAGTTCCAGACCAACTTGGTGCCTTACCCTCGTATCCACTTCATGTTGACCTCGTACGCCCCTATCATCTCTGCTGAGAAGGCTTACCACGAGCAGCTCTCCGTCCACGAGATCACCAACTCTGTGTTCGAGCCCTCCAACATGCTCACCAAGTGCGATCCTCGCCACGGCAAGTACATGGCGTGCTGCATGATGTACCGCGGTGACGTCGTCCCCAAGGATGTCAACTCTGCCGTCGCTACCATCAAGACCAAGCGCACTGTGCAGTTCGTCGACTGGTGCCCTACCGGCTTCAAGTGCGGTATCAACTACCAGCCTCCTACCGTCGTCCCTGGTGGTGACTTGGCCCGCGTCCAGCGCGCTGTGTGCATGGTTTCCAACACCACTGCCATCGCTGAGGCTTTGTCCCGCATTGACCACAAGTTCGATCTCATGTACGCCAAGCGTGCCTTCGTCCACTGGTACGTCGGTGAGGGTATGGAGGAAGGTGAGTTCTCCGAGGCTCGTGAGGACTTGGCTGCCCTTGAGAAGGACTACGAGGAAGTCGGTGCTGAGACCGCTGAGGGCGAGGGCGAGGAGGAGGACTTCGGTGAGGAGTATTAAATCCGCGGCTGAGTAGCCCCCCCTTTTTTTTTTCTTTTTGGAGTTGTGAGTGGAAATTGAGTAACCCTTAATTTTTGTGATCGGGTCCAATCAAAACCAAATGCGACTTGCTTTGTTACTTCCAAACATAGAATGATAGGACGTTAGTGCAATGCAGGGTCGATATGGTGTCGAACTGTTAAATCAGACTTGGACGGGAGATGTGAAGTCGCTTCGGGATTCAGTACTGGTAGCTATCATTCTTGTTGAATTCACTCAGGGTCGCCCGATTAATCTTGTACGATAGCAGCAGTATTTACACAAACTCTTAACGGCCAGTCAGTTTTACAAATACAAGTGAGCGGTGCCATCCACCGTGACACGTTTGCGCCAGTTCTTGTACACATCTGAGTCTAATGATGGTGAAATAGTGAGACCTACTCCCGCACTAATAAGCTTCGAAATATCATAAATACTTGTCGCCGTGGAAAGAAGATCTTCTTTCTCGACGTCGTACAACAACACTGCAGCAGGAATCTGTTGCACTTGGGCGGAATTGAGTGTTGCTGCCGCCATAGAGTGCAAGAAATACCCTTGCGGTAATGCTTGATACTTGTTGAACGATTCAATCAACTCATCGTTAGCTCCCGTGCTGACACGGAGAATGCCAGCCGGGGCTCTTTTGTTGAGGAAACTGCTGTTGAAAGATTTTGTCTGAACGTACACAATGCGCTTCGTCGTTGGACGACAAAGCTCGCCGAGGAACTCGAAGCTCGCCTGTTCGAATGTAGTCTTGCTCATCCGCACAAACAGAGTTGACAGTGAATTGGAAATACTCAGTTCTCCCACCGCAATGTGTTCTCGTCGGTGCTGCTGAGGATTCCCGAAATGTAGTCGGATTTCACCGATCAACTCCGCATCCGATGCCAAAGAATCTTCTACTATAGAACCAAATCTATCGCCTAGGACAACTACCGTATCGTAGTTGTGAGAAGATCCTTTCCAGTGGATTCTGATATGGTCCTGAGAATCGGTGGGGGATGTCGGCAAGCCGTACATCATCATTCCAGCTGAAGCTTCCGCTGCAAAGTCGATTTCCGCCATTTCAATCCTCTGCTTCTTCGTCGATTATAAACCAAAAAAGGGCCTAGTCACTTTTCTGAATGGTTGACCTCGTTTAGAACGAAACAATAGAAGGTGAATGACGAAGGAAGAAGATGAGAAGAATGCGATAGAAACATGGGGTGTGATAGTCATAGAAAGTGGGTATTTCTATGCCTCTGGTATTGCTTGGGTGGGTGCAGTTGGGTTGGTCTGTGTACTGCTCGCCAAACGAGGTGAAATTTTGGCGGAGCCGTCTGCTGCTGGTGGAAATGCGACAGGCGGACAGATATGTACTTTCCTTCGGGTTGTCTTGACGTAAAAATTTCGGGACTGCAAGCAAGATCTATACATCCACAAAAATCGAAGCGATTTGTAGTCTTGCGTGGTGCTGGGGTCAAAGAGCATTCAATATTGCATTACTTCTGCATATTTTTCAAAGGTTTGAGCAAAGTTTGATCCTTGCAGTTGGATTCGTTTCTTCTCTTTGGTTGATCGTACACCATGAAGTACTTCTCTTCTGACGATGAAGGCAAAGACGGTTATGAGGAAATTAAGCCTCTGATGTCTACCGAAAACTCTTCCCGTGTTTCATCCAGCACTGCTCATTCCTCGCTGTTTGATGACGGTGAAGATGGTTCGTACAGCCCACTGTCCGCTTTCCTCATCTTCTTTTTTCCTGCGCTGGGTGGTTTGCTTTTTGGATACGACATTGGTGCAACCAGTGCTGTGCTGACACAATTGACCGACAGCGGGACTTCTGGTGTATCTTGGACATCGACAGTCTCCGACAGCAGTCTTTTGCAAGGTTTCATCACGTCTATTGGCATGTTTGGTGCCCTTCTGGGCAGTTTAACTTGCTTCAAAATTGCCGATGATCTTGGTCGTCGGCGTACGTTAATCATCGCATCAATATTCTTCATCATCGGCAGTTCCATCGAGTACATCTCTGGTCATTCGTCCTTCTCCGCCTCTACGGGCATTTCGTTGTTGTTGCTGGGACGTATCGTCTATGGATATGCGTGTGGGTTTGCGATGCATGGTGCACCCGCGTATATCGGTGAAATGGCACCCCCTCAGATTCGCGGCGTCTTGATTTCATTGAAAGAAGTCTTCATCGTCTTGGGCATGTTGCTGGGTTACTCGATCGGATACGCCTTCTCGTACCGTGTGGGCGGCTGGCGCGTCACTTACTTCTGGGCAGTCGCACCCGCCATCATTATGCTGTACGGTATGTGGAACCTGCCGTATTCGGCGCGTTGGTTGGCATTGCAAGGTCGTGTGAGTGAGGCGAAGGACGCCATGCGCTTCGTCATTCCGGAATTACCCATCGCCGAAGTGGAAGCGTTACGTGAATTGGCGTTGCAAAGCTCGATGCGTCGTGCAGAGAATCGTCCCGAGTCGTTAGCCGAAGATTGGCGTCGTTTCCGTGCACCGAATATCTTCCCCGCGTTGGTGGCGGGCATTGGGCTCGTCATTTTCCAACAAATCTCCGGCCAACCTTCGGTCCTGTACTACGCGGATTCCTTGTTTGAAGACGTGGGCATGGATTTAAGTGCGTCGATCTTGATCGCGGCGTGGAAATTGATTGCGACGTCGATTGCGACGGTGACGGTCGACAAATACGGGCGCAAGACGTTGTTGATGTGGGGATGTAGCCTCATGTTTGTGGCCTTGGTCATTCTCACGATCGCGTTCATGTTTCCGTATACCTCCGCCGAGACGTGCAATGATTACACCAGCAGTGACTCGTGTCCCAGCAGCGACGGCTGTTCGTGGGCGTCGAGTTGTGATTCGACGTGTTTGGCGTCGGGGCAAGCGGACAACGATTGTGACTGTTGCGGTGCCTCCTTCGACCTGCACAAGGACGTGTTGCTCTTTGCGCTCTTCGTCTACATCGGCGGGTATCAAATCGGCTTCGGTCCCATTTCTTGGTTGATGATCAGTGAGATTTTCCCGTTGGAAGTGCGTGGCAAGGCGGTGTCGATGGCGGTCGTGATGAATTTCTTTTGGAACACGGTCATGACGCTGCTGTTCCCCGTCGAATTGGAGTACCTGGGCTCGTCGCTGACCTTCTTCCTGTACACGGTCATCATTTGCTTCGCGATTTATTTCATTCTGCGCCACGTGCCCGAGACGAAAGGCATGACGCTGGAGGAGATCGAAGCGTATTTCATGTCGCTGGGTGGCGATCACGGCGCGACCGTCGTCGGTGTCGATGGGAAGAAAATGGCCAGCGGCGGTGGCGGTGGCGGTGGCGGCGGCGGCGGTGGTGGTGGCGGTGGCGGCGGTGGAGGAGGAGACAGAGCGACCGCCGAAGCACGAGTGTATACAGGTTTGACGGGGGAACCGGCCACAATGGATGAAATGACGTTCCACACCTATCAACAGCAGCAACAGCAACAAGACCAGACGTCAGTGAGCAGCGGTGGCCATGGATCCGCACCACGTACGCCACGACGAGACGGCGCTTCGCACCATGGCAGTCGAGACAGTTTGCATTCGATCGGTACCGGTTTGACGACGGCCTCTCCCCAAGCGACGCCGCGGTCGGCGTTGAAGAAAAGCCGCGATGACCTACGCGCCTTGCTATAACTATAACGTGTGCCCTGTGTGCGTCTCGTGTGGCGTCTCGTGTGTGGCTTCTTGTCGTGTGTAGCCGTGTGTCGCGTGACCCATCTCGTTCTCTGTCGCTCTGTCTCGTCTCTGTATCTCTCACTCTCCTGTGTCGCATCTGTGTCAACGATCCACCAATCCTCTTCTACGTCTACGCTTACGTCTCCTTCGTCGTCGTCGTCGTCGTCGTCGTCGTCGTCGTCGTCGTCGTCGTCGTCGTCGTCTCTCCCGTGCCCGTGTCATTGATTGCCTTTGTACACCTCTCTCTGTGTGCGTGTGGGTGTCGCATCGCTGTGGCTGTGTCCAGTTTTGTTTGGCTCTTTTCACTGTTTGTTAGTCGTTTGGTCGTTTGGAGGTGAACGGCGCACGAGTGACTGTACCCCGCTTGTTGCTCGTGCGACTGGGTGTTCCCGTTCCACTGGCCAATGCTTTGTTCTTGTTCTTTATAAATCCAACACATCTCGCACGTTGTAAAATGTAAATGGCTACAAAACAAATAGAAAACAAATAAGTCTGTCGTCTATCTCTCTTCCCGTGTCACCCCCCCCCCTGGCGGGTGTGTCCCATCGAGTGTTTCCCATCATTAACAGATTCTGCCGTATACAAGGGGAAGCCCCCGTGGTAAGCGGAAAGGTCTATATACCATATAGCTTTGGACGAACGCGTTACCACTGGGGGGGGGGGGGCTTTCCCTTTGTTAGCCAGATGCCCCCAGTGTATTCGCACTCACTGGTACACCTACTGCCACACCTGCACTGCCGAGTGCCGCGCATCAATGCCTTCCCATCTTGACCATGTCCCAGCTGACACCGCCACCCGCCACAGCCACCGCCGCAACCCAGATGCTGGACATCTGTGTCCTCTGTACACGAATCCACTCCCGCCTCCCGCCTCGATGCAATCGAAAGATACCAAGAAACCAATTGCTGTTCATTGTAAACCAATGAAGTAAAACCAATACTCTGCAGTATTCCTATGAGAACCGTATCGTCTTAAGACACTTGCTGTACAGTTGACCATGTCCAACCCCACAGATGAAACCGGTCGTACTCAACGTCGACTCACCGTGGTATTGGACTTGTGTTTGCATCGTGTGGTGAGTGAGCAATGTGGGGGCCGCATCTTGCCGTTTGGCGTACGGCAAATGATCAAGGAGTATGCCTTTGTGAAGTTCGACAACGGCACGATACGACAGGCGGTGCAGTTGTGGTGTGACGACCGAGCGATGGCGTTACAACGGTACGGGGATATCAACGATTGGGACGTAAGGAAAGTCACGGATATGTCTGGGCTCTTTTCTGATACCAACTTCAATGATCGTATCGACCGTTGGGACGTGCGGAACGTCACATCGATGGAAGGCATGTTTTTCTATGCGAGTGACTTCAACCAGCCGTTGGACACGTGGGATGTGCGTCAGGTGACGACGATGAAAAGCTTGTTTCGTAGTGCCACGTCGTTTGACCAGCCGTTATCCACGTGGGACGTTAGTCGTGTTACCAATATGCAGTTAATGTTTACTGCTGCCGAATCATTTAACCAGCCACTGGACACGTGGAATGTCAGCCAGGTGGCGGACATAACTTGCATATTCTCCCGCGCCTCGTCGTTCAATCAGTCCCTGTTAACATGGGACGTCGGTCGAGTAACCGATATGTCTGGTATGTTCGATGGAGCGAAGTCATTCAACCAGCCACTGGACACATGGGAAGTGAGTCAGGTGACCGATATGAGTTATATGTTTAGCAAAGCCGCGTCGTTCAACCAGCCGTTGTCTACGTGGGACGTGGGTCAGGTGATCAATATGAGTGCGATGTTTTGGGGGGCCTCGTCGTTTAACCAGCCACTGGACACGTGGGATATGCGTCGTGTTCGGTATGTGCGAGATATGTTTAATGGAGCGACGTCATTTCAACAGTCGTTGCCAGCGCCGTTACAAAGACCGTAGTAGCACAAACGGCCTTGGAGCGCTACGGGGATGTGGGCATATGGTGCGGGTGTGACCACGGACACTGATACGACCTCTCCGATATGAACCGCGACGGTGGTTCAACAGTCAGTGTCAGAGGAAGGACAACGGAGACGGGCGGATGGTCGACGAGCGAGCGAGTGCGTGCTTGCGAGTGAGCGATAAGGTTCACGCCCTGAGTAGTCGTAGCTCGTCATTGTCGGACGTAATCACTCGGTAACATTTGATTATCTATCCTCTGATTGGTGGTTCATGTGGCTCATATATCCGGTCTAGGCGAACAACCCTGTTGACGAGCGGACACGATTGGTCTGTTTTAGTTCCAATCTGTGATTGATTGGAGAGGGGTCCGTGTCTGTTCCAAGTCCTGTCCGCGTTTTGCAGTTGGTTTTGTGCCTGCAAGTTCTCGTCGATGGCAGATGTGCCCGTGTTTGCCGTATGGGGGGTGGCTTTCCCCTTGTGAGTCCCAGATTCCATCGGCAGCGATGCGTAGTCATCGGTCGTAGCGTTCATTCAGGGAAGTGTAAAGTACTGGCTGTGCTACATACCGCGCTCATCTGTTCGTATCTCCCTATAACAGAGACAGCCTCTGCTGGGGGATGCACACGCCCCATCATGTACACTACAGTCGTATAGCACGTGGGTATCGACCGAACACCCTCGTCGGCTGAGGTGAACCACCATGGAGCCGATCGATGACCGATGACCGATGATCGATGATCGATGCTGTCACTCTCGTGACAGTGCTTCATCAGCTCCATAGCCCCCGCCCTAAGCCCCCGCCCCCAACCCCAATCGTCGTGGGTTATACAACAACAGCAACATACTATATTCATCAATTCTTTACAGGCGGCAGCAACATGCAGCAAACTGCTGCGACGGGTCAGACGTGCTTCCGCACGGCCATGGCTCCTTTCAACGTCGCGTGGAACTGCCGTGTGTGGCGTTGAGGCCGGTCGCGGAGGCCGTCGTCATTCCGCCCATCGTGCTCCCGCCGCCGCCATTTCCGATCGCTAGGAAGGGCCCACTGCCCGTAGCGTCCATACCGCCCGCTGTGCCTGGCGCACTGCCCGCCGCGGTACCCGGCCGGACGGCCGCGTTGCGCGGTGCCAAGGCAAAGTCACCCGCCACACTGCCACGCTCGGTCACCGCCCAGATCATCACGCCGCGATCCTTCTCCCCGATCGACACCACGTACCGCCCGTCACAGGTAAACCGCAGTTTGCTCACCGCGCCCACGTGTCCATCTTCTGCATAACGCGCCGAGGACTTGGACAAACAGGGATACCGCGTGATGCCCACTTGTCCGTTGCGGTTGCCGTAGACCAAATGATCACCCCCGGCCAATCCACCGCGCGTCATGGGCATGCGATGGACACTCGACGGGTCTTTGGAATTGCCATCTTCGACGATGCTTTTCTCATCGTCCGGGTGGTACGCCGGCCAAATGCCCTGCACGGGCCACCCAAAGATACACGTCCACGTCTGCCAGAGGACATCGCGTAACTGCGACCCCGCGGTGTAGTGCTGGCCATCAGCGACGTCGAAGAACAAATGTTCGAAGTCTTCTTGGGAATCCGATTGCAGATACAACGAATTCGCCGAGAAATCGAAATGACGCACGGTGGCGTTGTGTTTGTCACAGACGCCCTGGAGCTTGTACGAGTCGGATCGGTACAAATAGATCTTGTGGTCCATCGAGGCCACGGCGAAGACACGGCCATCGGGAGACCAGTGCGTCTCCGTCAAGAAATGACGCGAGTCCCTATATACATCACAGTCAACCGTCATGGGTCAGTTCAGCAGTCAATACACACACACCGCACACGACGTACCGTCCTTCATAACGCGGCTTCAACGTCTGGGCATCCAACAAGACAAAGGCGCCATCTTTCCGTTGCCGTGCACCATCCGACCGACCCCCCAGACCCACAATCAACAAGCCACCGTCCGGGGAATACGCCACACACCGCGTCGTGCAGTCAAACACCGCTTTCTTCAAGACTTTGTGCTGGGCCACCGACCACACCCGCAGCGTCATGTCGTCCGACACCGTCGCGAACGTGTCGGGATCGTACGGGTGCATGTCCAAGCCGTGCAATTCGCCCTGGTAGTGGGCCTCCGACAAGAGATTGATGTGCCCCGACAGCACAAAGAGCTCGTAGATCTCGCCACTCGCCATACCCGCCACCATCGACAACACCGACGACGCCTTCGGGTTCCGTTCGGACGCGCCGCTGCCCCCCGGTCGCACGGTTTGTACGTCCAAACTACGAATCGTGGACAACAACGGTAAGATATCCGCATCGGCGGCGATGGAGAACGACTGCAAATGTTCGAAATCTTGGGTCCAAATCTTGATGATGCCCTCTTTGCCCGCCGTGATGATGTTCAATCGTTGCTGTTGCTGGGCCGCGGCATTCGCCTGCATCGTCGCCGAGGCGGCCGACGACGTCAACATGCCCGGCGCAAAGTCCTTCGCCGTGGGGCCATAGTGATTGACATACGACGCCGCCGTCGTGGTGATCACCGTGACGCCTTTCTCATGGGCGCGAATGATCCGATCCAACGTACGTCCAATCCACACCATCACATGCCCCGCCGTCGAACCCGTCACAAACTTCTTCCCCACTCGTTGGCCACATAAAATCGTTGGCAATTTCGTCGTTTTCGGGTATTCCGCGTACACCGGGTTGATGTTGCTGTAGCCCGCCAAGTTCGCATCGCTCGACACCCAAAACTTCACGTGGAAACGTCCACCGGTCACAAACAAATAATGCTGATTCCCAATGGGCGTTTCGTAAAACGACGTGAACAAAATCGGGGCCACGTCGCCCTGCGCGGTGTACCACGCGACACACTGCGTACAGCCGTCTTCTTGCCAACTGCCCGACGTGGACCGCCAAATCGCGATGGATTGTTGCGCTTCGTGATCTCGGCCCAACGACAACAACGTGGTATGATCGGAATTGAACAACAACGAGATGATGCCCCGACGATGCATGTTCGGGGTCAAGAGGTTCACCGTTTGACACGTTTGACAGTCCCAAATGTGAATGATCGGGCGTAACGTCTTCTCCGCACTGGCGGCGAAGCTACCATCCGACGCGACGGTCAAGGCGCAGACTTCTTTCGTATGTTGACGATAGAAACGCTGACGATTCAGGGCCTTGTGCATCACGACCACGTACCGCGAGGCCGGGTACACGATTTCTTGGGGGTCGGCGGGGTTGTAGAACAGCGCCTTCCGTGCCAACGACGTTTGATTGTGCGCGAAGACATGTTCCAAGGCCAAGCGATACCCCAAGGGCTGCCCCGCCGCCGCTTGCAAGCTCAACAGGGCCGGCGAATTCAGCTGGTAATTGCTCGGTTCAATGATGGCGCCGATCCAGGGGCGCACCGACGTCAACTGCTTCAACTCGTTCGCCATGTTCTCCAACGAATGGGACAGATCCGTATACGACAACATCCAATTCGCGACGTCGTCTTCGTCTTCTTCCAACAACGTACGCCGATCACTCGTTTGATACGCGACCAATTCTTCGCGGTCGCGGTGATGCCGCCACTGCAAAATGGTTTTGTCTTGTCCCGTGATCGTGATCAACGCCGCATCGCCCGAGGCAAAGCGAATCCGGGTAATCGGCTGGGAGCCTGCCCAATACTTCTTCCCAATCGCCAGTACGTTCGTGCACGGGTAGCGATACACTTTCAACCGCCCGAAGTTGTCCCCCGTCACCAGCACTTGCCCATCGTCTTCCCCGCGGAAGGTATTCGACTCACAATACGTGATGTCTTGGCCATCCCGGTACGGCGACCACACCCCCTGCGTATTCCATTCCATCGAGCAATTCTGCGTCGCCCACGTCACGTCGCGTAAACGCGCCGCCGACGGGATAAACAAACCCGTTTCACTTTCGAAATAACACAATTCAAAGCCGGCACAATTGCTCCGCAACCAGGCGGAATCGTCGGAGAAGTCGAACGACAAAATGTACGACTGGTGTTGGGTGATACAGGCGCAGAGATTGTAGCCTTCTTCGATGTTGTAGACGTACAACTTGTTGTCGTCCCCGCCAATGCCAATGTACTTCCCATTCGGCGAATACTTGATTTCCCGCAACCATTTCGAGGAATCACGAGCCTCGTGGCAGATCTCGTAATCCGCCGTGTCAATCACGATCCATTTACCGTCGAACTGACGATCCATCACTTTGCGAGGACTGCCAAACCCAATCGCGATCTTTTTCCCATCGGGCGAATACGCACAACAACGTGCGGGCATCTCCAAGCCCATCGTATTCACACAACGATGACTCGACAGATCCCAGACGCGCAACAACATGTCGTCCCCCACCGTACAGAACTCTTCTTTTGCAGGATTCACCGCCAAACCCCACAGTTCTCCGTCTCCTCCGTGTCCTTCCAACAACGCACCGCGATGAATGTTCTCGCCATCCGCGGCAGAGACTTCATAGATCTCGGAGGCCGGCGTCCCAAAGAGAATACGACCGTTGTCGACGTCCCAGTCGACACAACGCGCATGGTTCACCACCGCGCGAATGTGTTTCAATTCGATGACCAAGCGACACTCCAAGAAACGTGTCCAAATCTTCACCACCCCGTCGGTACCCGCCGAACACAACCCATCGGGGGCCGAGGCCAACGCGTTCACGGGGCCATTGTGGCCCTGGACAATGCTTTCCAACCGATGCGCCAGGAAACGATACAAACTGCCGTCGGTGGTTCCGACGACGACATTGCCACCGATCCATCCCGCACAGAGAAAACCTTGCAACTTCGCACGATTCGCATAGATCGCGTCTTGGTACTGCAGGTTTTGACCGTGCACCGTCCAGAAACGAATGATTTCTTGGCCACATTCGACCAAGCCGGTGCCGTTGGGGTTGAAATCCAAGGCGAAGACCTTGTTCGCGAAGGTTTGTGTCGCACAGAGAATGGTTTGGTTCCGCCAGTCGTACAGGGCCATCGAATGCAAGGCATCCAAGCCAATCGTGGCCAGGTAGCGTCCATCCGACGAAAACCGCACGTGCGACACACCGCGTCGGTGATAGCCACGTAACGTGACGACCGTCCGCAACTGCTCGGTACTCCACACGTGAATCTTGGGCACGCGTTGGAAATCACCCGTCGCAATCACGTCGTGGACCTTGTTCACGTGCATACACAAGATCTTTGCCGTGTGCTCGCGATAAAACCGTTGGGCACGCGTACTTTGGGTCAAAATGACCGCAATGTTCGCGGTAAAGAAGGCGACTTCCCCCTTGGCGGTGTAATGCATCGGTTGTCGAGAGATGTCGGTCGTGACGCCGTAGACATATTCCAATTCCAATTGATCTGGTGGCTCGGAATTATCCTCCGCGACGGATTTACTCGGCGACACGATCACCTTCTGCCACGGCATCATGTTCTTCGGCTCTTGGATGCCTTCTTCCAGTTCACAGATCGCTTGAATCCGGTAATTGACCGCGTCTTCGTACGAGGCCGGTTTCTCCAGTTGTTTTCCGGAAAATTGGGCTTCAGCAATCAACAACGGCGTGGTTCCTTCGACGCGTTTCAAGTCTTCGTTGGGTGCCGAGTCACAGTCTTTGATTCGCCATTGCAAGATACAGCCATCGGTCTCGCCCAAGGAGAACAAGTACTTGTCGTCACAGGATATGGCGACATTCGTGATGCCCTTGGCATGGCCCGTGTATTTGGACGTGGCAGCAATGCCCGATTCCAAGAAACACGGATACTGCGACGCGGTCAAGGCGCCACAGCTGTCCCCCATCACAATCAAATCTTCCGCACGGGTACGTGCACAGACCATGGGACGCAGGTAACGTTCATCGTCGGGGACCATGCATTGCGTGCCAAAGGAATACACACACGAATTCGTTTCCCATTTCAATCCCTTGACACTCTTCGGGGCTTGTTGTTGTCCACCGTGTGTTTCCCAGAACAACAACTCCCCGTCCTCGGAGTTACTCATCAAATACGCACCGTTGTTCGAATAATCAATGTGCGTCACCTTGCCCATGTGTCCCCGACAGATGGCATACGTGTGCATCTTCTCGGCGTGGTACAAGTAAATCGCGCCATCGGCACACGCGACGGCATATCGACTCCCATCGGGCGAGTATTTGATGTCGGTGATCATTTGTTTCGCGTCGCGGGCTTCGTGAATCAACGTCATATCCTCGGGGTTGATGAACATAAACGCACCTTCCTTGGGTTCTTCTTGCCCGAGAATACCGGAGCCCACACCGACGAGGACGCCCTGTCCGGTCGCATTGTACGCCACACTGTGGGCTTTGCTGTCCAATTCACACAGCCGAAACTGACGGTGCTCCTGGACGTCAAAGACCCGAATCGTACGGTCATCACCGACGGTACAAATGAATTGCGCTTGATGAGGGTGGGTGGAGATCCCCGCCACCCGCGGGTGGAAATGACCCGCGACGACGGATCCACCGCTGTGCAAGTTACGCCCATCCATCGCGTCCATTTCAAAGATTTCACTGGATTGCAGGCCCACCAAGATACGAGAGGTGACTTGGTCGTAGCACAAGGCCACGACGCCGGTTAAAATGGGCCCCAAGGAAGACACGTTGAATTGGGCAATGATTTCGAGACTGTCGTTCCAGACGAGCACTTTGCCGACGGTACAGGCCGTGACAATACCACTGCCCTTGCCCACGGTCGCTTGGGCCATGATCGGCGCCGTATGGGCTTTGATGCTGCGCATCCAATTGCGTCCTTCCCAAATTTGCAAAAAGCCACGTTCAGAGCCCGTATACACGAGTTCGCCAATGGCGCCAACGATGTAAAACGTTTCTTCTTCCGGTTTGAACGTGCCATTGCCGACCCCGCGGAAACGACGGTATTTCTCTTGATGGGTACGTCGCCAAAACGTCACGTGATGGACACCGCAGGAAGCCAGAATGTCTTCGGTTAAGAAGCGCGCATCATGCACCAGATCAGGTGAGGTACGGGCCGTATACAGCAATTCCGAGGTACGCCAACGATAAATGGCCATGCTGTGGTACGGATCCATCCCAATCGTCACCAGTTTCTCACGACTGGGGGAGAAATTGATGACCGCGATGCCACCGCGATGGAATCCTGTCAAGGTGGAGAGAATTTCCAACGTGGTGGCATCCCAGACATGAATGGTGGGTCGGAATCCACGTTCCCCACTGGCGACAATGGTCAATGGCGTGGGACCGCCATCGATCTCGGTGTAAATCGCCAACGCCGTGATCAGATCGTAATGGTGATTGAAATGACGTTGTTCATGTTTCGCCACATTTTCAATGATGATCAAAGCCGCGGCTGGATAAATGATTTCGCCCACCGCCGAATAGAACAAGTTCTGTCGCGAGGAATGACCGTTGTAGCCATAGACCCATTCGAGTAACAAATTCTTGGTGGGTTTGGTCGTCTTCATACCCGCACCGCGAATATTGTTCAAGAAAGGCAGTGCCAATTTCCATGGTTTGTTCGGTCCTGGGCGGTTGTCATTCTCAATCTTGAACATTTCCATGCCACCGAGGGTGGGGTTCATCATCGCTTCGTCCTTCTCGGTGCGGTATTCTGGCAACGTCGTGATCGGTGGAATGATACGCGTGTTCTGCGAATGGTATTCCATCAAATCGTCGAAGTATTCGATCCAAGCGGTGACATCTGGGCAGCTCAAGCAAAAGATAACAAACGATTCTCGGTCGACACCGGAGAAAGCGCTGCTCTCGGCACCCGGATGACTCACCAGCTGCACGTTATCGAAGCACAGGCCCACGGTATTCTCAATTTCGGACTCCAACGGAGGATCAATGCGACAAATCTTGCAAGCACCAGACATGCAGGAACGGAAGGCCAGAACCATTTCATCGAGCGTCAGAATGCCGCTTTCATCGAAATCGTACATCGCGAACACAACTGCAAGCGAAAAGAGCGAAAGAAAATGAGAGAAAATGAGAGAAAATGTCGGAAAACCACAGCTCCAGTGAGTTTGAAGGGTTCTTACATCGAATCTTTTCTTCTGGGGTCATAGCGGACAGAATGGCTACTCCAGCGATGAACTCCAATGAGTCGACCAAACGATTCTACGCACAACACCAGGATAAGACGTCGTGAACGGGAAAGAAGCAGTGAATGATTCGCATACCTCATCATCGTCTAATGATCGAAACAAAGCATCAATTTCAGGTGCAAGATTGCGCTCAGTGGCTTGAAGATGTTCCATTGTTGCATTCTTCAGAATCTCGTTGAATTCTTCGACAGTCAGTCCGAATCCTTCCGCAATGTCGTTGAAAGCTGTCCATAACTCGTAAACGCATCTTTTTGGTACTGTATAAACATAGAAAGGAAATGAGATTTCTCAAATGGGTGATCAATAGGGGAAGGATTCCATTACAATTAAGAAAGCGAAGGCCACGCTCGGGCAATGCGGCCTTTCCAATTTGTTGTCCCATTTCTTTTCACAAAATATGGACAAGACCTTTCCAAGCCAAAGAATCTCTTTCTAGAGAATGAAAGAAGAGGGTAGTCAACAGGTATCAGTCAAATGCTATTTCGTAGGAATCAAATGTGGTTCGTTTCTTCTGTTTGTTGTTTCTTTTCAAATCCAAAAGCGACGAAGGCGACACGGCACGCACGTTGGCTTGCCGATGAAACCGCTCTTTGGTGAGAGAGCTTCTGCGCTTCTGCAGCGTGTGGCCATCCGTCCGTTGCATCCAAAAGGCGTTACAAATTTCTGGCCGCCACTTCTTTCTTCTCGACCATGCAAACTGGATGGAAACCAATGCAAATGGTCAGAAACTCGGTCGAAGCAAAGAAGGAAGACCACAAAACAACAACCAAAAACAATCTCCATCACTGAAGGCTATCTATTTGTGTCTTCATGCGTGTATCGTTGTGGGCAAAGATGTCGTTGTTAAAGTTGTCGCTTCAGCAGTTCATCAATGTTCCAGGATTGAAAGCACTTGGATTGATCTTTACCAATCCATCTTATCTCCTTCCTGATTTCCATCTTGAAAATTTGGGACAACTTGATATGCAAAAGCTCAAAGCTGACCACCAAGTCGAGTGCTTAGTGTTTGACAAGGACAACACGCTGAGCTATTGCTTCGTGGATGAGCCGCATCAGTCAGTGGTGCCCATCATTGCCGAAGCCAACCGAGTGTTTCCCAAAGGCGTTGCCATTTTGTCGAACTCTGCAGGCACTCTCGATGATGATAATTACAAAATGGCGATCGCCTCTGAACGTGCCATTGGTCTCCCCGTTATTCGCCATCGCGTGAAGAAGCCTGGCTGCTTGCCCGAGGTGAGTATCGATGACTACACGGCGGCCACCAACGCGAAAGCTGTTAAACGTTAATGGTGAGTGACTTTCCTACAGGTTTTGCAGCATTTTGAGAAGGAGTTGAATCGCCCCATCGGTCCCGAGCAGATCTGTGTCATCGGTAAGCTCTACGCACCGTTTTCGCTTGGTTCACGAATCGGTCATGCTTGACACTGTGATCCATTCCATTCTTTCCTTCCAGGTGACCGTTTAATGACGGATATCGTCTTTGCTAATCAATACGGAATGAAGTCAGTGCTGGTGGAGCCGCTCACATATGTTCGTGATCATCCAGCGGCGGTAGTGATTCGGTAAGTCCAGCGTTGCCATGAGCATACATGTCCCTTCGGATGCCATTTTAACCATGAACCACCTTGATATGGCACATAGGATATTGGAGGTGAAGATTTTGTTGCCATTCATTCGCTTCTTTCTGAAATTGATCGGTTCGAAGCGGCCGAACAAACCCAGTTTTCCCAACAAATAAACCACGCGGAGTACAGTTCTACACCAGCGAGGTGATGTAAACCAGGGGGGTAATTGAAGCTAGAACATTACATCTCTTTCCTCTTTCTCTATCACCAAAGACAGCCAGCCATGATTCACAGGGACCGTCAGTCGATGTCGTTTGTTCTTCGTCGCTCTCGACGCGCAGACGGCTACCACTTTATTTGCCCGCCATTTGCTTGACCTGCAACAACAATTGAGCGTTTTCCTTGGCCACGGCATCCAAATCGGCTTGGATACGATCGAAGTTATACGAGGACACGCGGGCTTGTTCTTGATCAATCTTCGTTTCCAAATCGCGGACCGCCTTATCGGTGTTGCCAATGCCCGTCACCGTTTGAATCAACATTTCGAAATGCGAGCGCATCAATTTCAAGCGACGGTAGGTATCAATCATCACTGGATCGTTCTTATCCGACGCGGACTATATACAGCAATGTAGGCAAACAGAGAAGGAAGAGGGGCATCGGTCAGTGCGCCGTTCGAATAAATAGAGCAGCGGCGGCAGCTCAACGTACCCCGAAGATCAACTCTTCCGTCACTGCATCGGATCGATGCAAGGTACTCGAGTTCTGGTTGATCGTCTTCTGAATATCACGAATATCCGACGTGATTTTCTCGATTTCCTTGTTTTGTTTGGCGATCGACGAGGTGATGTCCATGATACGGTGCGTGTACAAGGCGCGATTCAAGTTCTTGGGCAGTTTCGCACGTTCTTCGTTCAACAATTGGGCACGTTCTTGTTTGTCCTTCAGATCGTGGATCATGGGCACCATCAGATCTTTGTATTTCTTGATCTCTTCGATCATCGTCGTGATTTTATTCAAACGATTCGCCTTGCGACGCTCACGCGTGTCAATGTCGTCTTCCAACGGGGCACGCACCGCGTCCCATTCCGATTGCAAGGCACGCAACCGTTCGCCCCCTTTGTCACAAATCGCTTGTAGCTTGGCAATGTTCTCCGCGGCGGAAGGAATCAATTCCAAGGCTTTCTTGCGGACAATGCATTCCTTTTCCAATTCTTCGGTCGATGCTTGCAGTTTCTTCAGTTCTGCCTCCAGCGTGTCCACCTGCGACGCGTAGTTGACTTCCTTCGCGTCTTCACTTTCCAGGAATTCTTGTATTTCTTGGATCTCTTGCTTCAATACCTGCAATTCGGCTTGACGTTTCGCTTCTTCGGCTTCCAACATCGCCTTTCGTTCTTGGGGCGTCAACGTCACCGGTGCGGCCACATCGACACTGGCAGAATCCGCCGAGCCCGCTTCACCAGCGCCGATACCAGAGGAGGAGACTCCTCCTCCCACAGCGACACCAATTGCACCAATGCCCGTGGATTCACCGGCTTCTTGTGAGAACACCGTCGCATGGGCAAAACGGGTGGAGCGGCCGTTGTCCTCCTCTTTCGATGCTACACGACGCGCGATCAACGACACACCTCGTTACACAAGAACACACGCGTGCATCAGAGGGAGAAAATGTACCTTTATCACCCGCCTCGGAGATGTTCGCAATCAACTCCTGCAAAGACATGTTCATCTGCGTCGAGGCCTTGTCCTCTGCGCTACCAGCGTCGCCGCCTAAAGCAGCACCGCCTTGTCCAGCCACTGCGCCACGTTTCTTCTCCACCGCTTTCAAACTGGCAAGAACCTTTTGTGCCAATACATCTCTGGCCGTGGACGCATCTTCTCCACCCGTAGCATCCGCTCCAGACTTGCTGATCAAATACTTACGGTTCACTTCTTCCGCACGACGGGCGTCTTGAACCTTCTGTTGCGCATGCTTGCTCAGAAGAGACGACGAGAAATTGGTCGATCCTGAGGAACTGAATGGAACGCGATGGTAAATGTTGCGCAATGGCTTGCCGGATTGACAGAAATGAACTTTCCACAAGCTTTTCTGCCATTGCTGCAGCGCCTTGTTGATGTTGCGATTCATGAGTGCGTTCGCACCCAGCAGTTCTTCCGTTCCCTCATCAACAGAACGAGGAATCTTTTCCATCAACCACTTTAACAAGTCTCTGGTTTGATGTTCCACCGGATACAACAATTGATTGTAACCACATTCACCCAGAAATCCAAGGTCTTTGATTTTCAGCGAGATATCTGTGCAAATTCTGTGACGAACCGCAATGTTTTGGGGAAGAGCAGTGGCCACCTGTCGTGAAACCACAAGAGAAAGAAAAAATGTATCACCACCATCTAAGGTTAGAGCAGACTGGTACGATCACCCTCATGTCGCTCGACTTACCTTGATTTCTCCATCACTGATCAGCAGCAACGACTTCGCGATGATTTCGATCAATAGCTCGGCAGAAATTTGGCTAACTTTCACAATATTAGCAGGGATTTCATAGCCCAACTGACGATATGACAAAAACAAAATCTCGTCTCCTTCGTTGCCTTGCTCCATTGTTTACGACAGACAGCAAGTACGCTTACCAAGCAGACAGAATATCCAAATACGTTTCTTACGATACCAACGACGTACGTCCCGACAGAAACTCCACCCAATTTTTTGTGTGGATATTTCACCTGGAGAGTCTTATGTGTGCACGTTGCTTACACACCTTGGATAATTGATAGCGCTGTCGATCTGGCACTTGATTCGGATTGGCTTGCTTCGTGGCGGATCTGCTGCGGATGCCTGCTGGATCGTCATCGTCATCACGTCGACTGCAGCTGCTGCAGCAGCAGCAGCGGCGGCGCGGCGGCGGTTGTTGCAGCGCAGCGGTCGCCTGCGCACGAGAAGCGAATCTGTTGCCGTCGCCCAGGAAAAGCAACACCACATCCCAATCACTTTTTGGTAGAATTTACAGTGATTACTGTAGCGTTGATTGAATAATAGTACGTCGCCAAATAATTGCTCTGTAATTTTTTTCTTTCCGGGAGAGAAAAACACGAAGGAAAACATGAGTCAGTTACCGTCGTATGTATCATCATCGTCAGCAGCATCCTCCTCAGCCGCGGCAAGGATGGATGAAGCATCGGAAAGTAAATATAACAGTACCTTGGCGGATCATGATGTTGCCTTTTCGTGCAATATCTGCTTGGAAGGTGTCAAGGATCGTGATCCCGTTGTCACACAATGCGGTCACTTGTACTGTTGGCCGTGTTTATACCGTTGGTTGCATGCTCGTCATGGGGATGGGACATGCCCTGTTTGTAAAGCCAATGTGAGTCAAGAAAACGTGATTCCTATTTTCATTCGTGGATCAACGACCGATCCACGTCACAAACCCAACGCCGAGAATATTCCTAGCCGACCACAAGCACATCGCCCTGAACCAACACTAGACACGGCTCATGGTGGACAACAAGGTTTTGCGGGTGCCTTCAATCAACAATTTGGTGGAGCTTCCTTTGCCGCTGGATTCGGATTTTTTCCGTCGCTGTTCGGCTTGCAGTTTCAAAGTTTTGCACCGGGAGCATCACAAATCGATGAAGAAGAAGAACAGCATCGGAGGTATTTGTCACGGGTTCTTCTCTTATTGGGAATCAGTGTGATGATTTGCTTGCTCTTTTTCTAACCCCTCGATGCCAGTGAATCCTCTGTCGTCTTGTACATACACTGTTCACCTCCTCCCGTGCCAACACCGCCAAGGAAAGCACGATCATTTGTCGTTATCTTTACTGGTGGGTTTTGGGTTGTTTGTTGATCGCAAGGTTGCGTCGTCCCTATCGATGCTGCATTGGTAGTTTTTTTTTCATGGCGTGCTGCCGACGCTTCACGTTGGTGGAGAGTATCTTCATCGTTCATTCGTCACTGATGGATATGCTGTTCACACGTTCGTTTCTGTATGCACACACACACGTTCAGCCTCTCTGGTTTATATTTTGTTTTTGCGAGGGCTCAACCAGTCACAATACTTCATCTTCGTCCCTCTTCCTGGCGCCTCTGTCTTTCGGCTCGTCTCTCTTCGCGAGTTGTTGTACAAAACAAAACAAAAAAGTTCACCGGCCCCCCTCTGCTACCTCATCCATTAACCATTAGAAATCGCCGCTGTATAATAACGTAAGTCATCTATATCCACCGTACGCCACCACCTCCACCACCACCACCTCCACCACCGCAGACCTCCACCCACCGTACAGACAGAGAAGCGCTTTCGGGACTCCGATTGGATGGTTGACGACTTAGATAAAGTTATATTGTATGTATGTGTGTGCAGTTCTTATGTTAAAAGCAGAAACAAAACAAAAATGAATTATCGCTACGACTATCGATACGCGTGACGGCGCACTCGACCACCAGGGTCAAGACCCAAAACGAAACGGACACACAGCCGTCATCGTACGGTGCACGGTGTGTGTCACGCGACGTATATGTATGCATCGGTGGCTGCTTCGGCTGGCTGGAGGGTAAGAGTATTTACATACCCATCATATCGGATACCTGAGAAATGGCAACACAAAAGACATAAACAAAGCGTTAGCGACAGCCGCCCCACAGCAACCACACACAGCAGACGACTTACATCACTGATTTCGCGCTTGCGTGCTTCCTTGTTCTGCCAGGCTTTCTCCAATTGCTTGTAATCTTCGGGCCAATCTGGATGCCAAATACGACGGGTACATGCCGGACATTGACGCACAAACGGTGGTGTCGTCAACCAATCGTTCAGACAGTTCCAATGCAACCAGTGTCCACAGAAGGCACGCAACGGTCTTCGTTCACTACGTCCATTCTTTAACGCTTCGTTCTCAGGATCGGCAGGTAACACCGGCTTTTGACAGGCTTGGCAAGGTTCAGCCGGCATTTTCACGGCAAAATCTTCCACCAGATATTTCGCCGCGGCGAACAACGACGGCTGCGCGGTTTCAGACACTTTGCACTTCAACAATTCTTTCATTTCGTTTTGTTCTTCTTCCAACAAACGACGTGCTTCTTCTTGATCGGCTTCAGATTCTGCCCGGGCCAAACGACGAAGATCTTTACGTGCTTCACGACGTTCTGCGTTGACTTCTTTGAAATATTTCTTCGAGTCCGACGCCTGTGTCGCCGCTCGGAGATCCGACATTTGCTTCAACACGTTCACGTCATGCTTCATACTCTTCAAGCTGCTCACCGTGATTTTCGCTTGACGATCACTGGATTGGGAACCTTTCGCTGGTGGCAAATTCGCTGGATTCGTCACCGATGCGGCTTGTTCTGGGGAGAAACCCGCTTCACATCGACGAACGATTTCTTCGGCTTGCGACTTGAACATGTTCTGAATGTCGTACGGATAACTAGACGCGACGAATTCAATCTGAACACCTTCTTCCGGATACGAATAAGGAACCTTCAAACGCATGTTCTGTCGGTAATTGCCGGCGCCCACACGAATGGAGATCAAACCTTCCTTCTCATCGACACCAATTTGCCCTTTGCCTTCGACCAAACCCGCCACTTGCTTCATTTCTTTCCAGCAGGGAATGAACAAGTTGCTTTGGATAAATTTGTACAATTGATCATAGATGATGGTGAATTGAGCCTTGCCACGATGCTCCGCCGCTTTGTCCATGCATTCCTTCTCCTTGTTACGCAACAACGGCATGGGCAAGGTAGGACTCGAAATCTCAACGATGGGCGGGATATTCGGATATTCATCGACAAATTGCACACGCAACTGCACTCTGGCATAAGCCGTACGAATAATCACGACCGTAATGAAGTCACGATTGTCGGCAATGACGGCAGCAGGAGCAATGCAGGTGCGAACAAAGGTCAAGTCCTCGTCGATGGCCAAGCTACGAGGATCAGTCGGGCGCACCTCAGCAGGGGTAGCTTCCAACGTCGTTGACTCCACAGCTTGCGCAAGTTCAGTCACCTCGGCAGGTGCCTCAGCAACAGGAGCTGCCGCCGCTTCTTCAGCAAACGACGACATTTTTCTCTTTCTCGCCTACAATCGATTCCAACGATGGGCCACAACAACTACAGACTGCTATACTCAAGCCTGTAGCGAAAGAGAAAATATCTGCTGAACGTTCAACTCGAGTCGCAACAAACTCGTCTTCTTCTTTTACGAATACGTCGTCCACTGTCGCCGCAGGTGGCAAGGAATGGATGGACAGAGCGTGGCGGACGGACGACCGACGGTGTGTGCGATCTCTCTCACAGACACCATAGTGACACTAAATCTGTAACCGACGATCGATCGCTGCTGCTGCTGCTGCTGCTGCTGCTGCTGCAACTGCTGCTGAGATGGTCTCTAAGCAAGCGACACCGCTTGAATAAACGACATGTATGTAGCACGTGTTCGATTAAAATAGAAAACACACATCTTCGTGCATTGTACCGGTTATGGAGGTTGTGTAAGGTGATCTCATTTTTCTAAGGTGATTTCGCGTTATTAAACTCGCTTGCTGAACCTGTGACCCCTTCCCGCACTCCAACGCGTACTGACACCGATGACGAACGGCTTGGAAGGACGGTTGTAAACTCTTGTTAGTTTTCGATGTTATACTTATAAGTCAAAGTAAAGGAATGTTAGAAGTGTAGCGGATCCTATTTTATGTACAAGTGCTGCATCCAGCCCGTCGCTCAGACGTACAGCTTCCACAGCTCATCCTCTTTCACGGCGGTAGGAACACCTCCAATCTTACTCTTTGGCTCAGCATACCCGCGAAGCGAACTGCTGTATGATGCTGTTGTTGAAGGTACCGTCGATAACAGGGGTCCATTCCCTCGTGTCGACGTGGTGGGTATGTCGATGTTCTCGAATTGCGACCGCAGGTGGCTGTAGAAGCGCATGCCGGACATTGACTCTCCTAAATCAGCACGGGAATTCGCCAATTGCTTCTCAGCCAAGTAATTTCGAATGGCAACCATGGGGTCATCCCTGGCAGCAGATGACCGCATGGAACCGACGGCGGCCGGTCTCGACAGGGCACCGCCCGCTGCGGATGGCGGACCTTGTAGCGCCGAGGCTGATAAATGGGACGAATCGATGTCTCTGCTTGGCATGGGGCTATCCAACACACTGCTGGGCAACAACGGATTGATCTTGACGGTCGAGGTCGGTGGAAGCGTCGTCGTTTGCTGCGACGTCGTTGTCGGTTTGGCGAGGTGCGTCGTGCCGGCAGGTGGAGGGGGTAAGATCTCGGCGGCAGTTGGCAGCATATGCGCTGCGGTAATGGCAGCACTTCGGGTTGGTTGGTGATGATAATACGGGTGATACGCGTTGGTCGCAGAAGAAGAAGAAGCTGCTGCTGCTCCTGAGCGCTCCGTGGGCGATCGAGATCGACGGGCGAACAGGTCGCCGTCGCGTTGATGATGATAACCCGCACGATAATGCTTCGACATGCTCGCGAGTAACCGCTCACTGTACGTCATATTCTCCGTTTGATCATCGAATTTCACCCGCAAATACTTCGGCGGCGATGCTGCACCACCAGCGGGAGCAGCACTTCTGCTGCTGGCGGTGGTGGTGGTGGTGTCACGCGTAGGACTGGGCGACACGTTCTGCGGTTTCTTACTCAGCGGCGAGGCGTGCCGTGTATCCGTCCGAATGATCCCGACGGTATCTCTGGAATACACGGGGTGGTAGCGTCCAGGGAGATGGTTCATGTACCTATAAATACACACAAGAACAGAAGCAGAAGCAGTGTCAGCACAGCGGTGAGAGACGCAGCCGGCCACGAGGCAGCAGCACCACTGTCATCACTTACTCTTCCACTTCGTGGTCCGCCAAGGCGCGCATCGTACGATATTCTTTGTCTTCATCCGCAGCAGCAGCAGCAGTGGTGGTGGTGGTGATGCCACCGTGGCCATCCGAATGCGCTGGTGCGGCGGGGCCCAGGGCCTGTTTCCCCGCGGCCACCAAGATGCCTTCGAAGTATTTCCCGTGTTGCTTCTCTTTCTCCTCGTCGGTGATGGTCAGCGGTGGTTTGGTTGCTGCGTCTTGTTTGCCTTCTTCCACAGGTTCCTCCGCCTCCACGTTCGACCGCTGTTGCCATTTCAGTTCCCATTCGGCGACTTTGCTCTTCCACTGGAGATTCTCGCTGATGAGCCCATGGTACTTCATCGTCAACGTGTCGATTTCATCTTGCAACCGCGTGTTCTGCCCCTTGATGGCCTCCAAATTCTCGTCCAAACTCGTGATCACTTGTTGTTGCGAGAGCACGACACTCAAACTGTCGCGTTGCGCCCGATCTTTCGACATTTTCACCGCGCGGTTCATCGTTTCGGCGGAGGATTCTAAGCCCGCGATACGGGCATTTTTCGATTGCACATCCATTTTCAACGCTTGCAGTTCTTCCCGCAATTGTCGATTGTCTGTTTCGAGGGTAGAGACATGGATTTGCTTGTGCAACAGTTCCGCTTGCCACCGCTGTTCAATCGCCGTCAGCCACGTTTCCTGTTGAGCGATTTTCTCGTGATACACGACACATTTCGCTTCCAACGCCTTGATTTGATCTTGATACTCACGTTCGGCCACTTCGAACAGGGCCTTGACCCCCGTGTATTCGTGGGACAAGGCCACCGGATATCCTCCGTCGCCACCGTCTGTCGCATGATGCTGCTGCTGCATGCGATGGGTACGATCCATCGATTGCGCAATTTTCTGGGCGAAATAATTGACGATGTCGACCTCTTCGTCGGTGGCGGCGGCGGCATCGGCGGTTGTGGGTTTCTGGGTTTGGTGGCGGTGGGGAAACTGCTCGACGGCATCGGCACCGTGCAACAGACTCGACGACGATGGACGACGACTGCTTGGGGCACTGGAGTCGGTACTGCTGGTGCCACTTCCACTTCGTTGAGAGTACCGACGTGACGATCGCGACGTCGGCTGTGGGTCGAGACTCCCCGTGGTGGCACTGCTGCTGTTGCCACTGCTGTGCTTGCCCGAACCGACAGCACCACCGCCGACTGGCGGCTGGAACTCCTTCGTGGACATCAAAACGTGTCCATCGTCGTCGTCTTCGTCGTCCCGATGGGTGGGTCGTGTGAGCGTTGGCGACGCGTATTCCTCCAAATAACTGGCATCGTCGTTGTCGTTGTCGTTGTCGTCGCGGCGATAGTCGTTGAGCTTCGGTGAGAATGGCGAATCGGCTTGCGAGGCCGCGGTCGGGGAGGAGCCCACGTGAATCTTCTTGATTTGCCGCTGCCGACGAAGCGATCCGCCGGAGGAAGGAGGAGAGACGAGGGTGCTGTAGTTGACACCGCCGCGTTCTTCGTCGTTGTCACTGCTGTCCGCACCCGCGGCACCGCCACCGGCGCCTTCTCGCCCCGACGTCGTCTGCACCCGCAGCGGCGATTTCTTACGTTCTTTTCGATCGTGGCCCGCGGGATGATGCGAATCTCCTCGCGGACTGTCTCGTCCTTCGACGTCCGCAATGCCCGCTTTCGCACCACGTTTTGCCCTCGCCGGCGTTGTCGCAGTAACAGCAGCAGAGGCAGCGGCAGCGGCAGTAGTAGGAGGTGCCGTCTGTGGGCGCAGTGTATTGCCACTGTCTCCACTGGAGTGACTGTCGCGGTCCAAGTCACGCGAGGTGGTCGGACGTTGCGCGGTTTTCCATCCACTGCCATGGCTGTCTTGCGACGTGGACTGCGCCGACGGCGCCGTGGCAGGACGAGGAAGATTCCGTGATCCATTCGAGGACGACGAGGAATACCCATCGAAGGGCACACGGAGTTGTCGCGAATCGGCGGACAAATTGAGCGACAGGTTGTGGTCACCGGCGTCCGCCATCGAGCGCCCCGCGTACGGGTGAATGGCACTGATCTCTCCCGGGAACGCAGAATGCATGTGTCGCATGGGCGTTTCTTCATGCGACGGGCGGATTTCAGGCGATTCTTCGTGTTGTTGCTGTTGTTGTGGGTGTGTTCTCACGGGGCCAGCAGTAGGAGCCGTCGGAGCAATCGGAGCGGTGGGAGCCGGACGAAACATGTCCTCGAGTGTCTGCATGTGCTGTTCCAGAAGCTCCTTCGCACCCAGGTACTTCACCTTGATGTCCGGACCCAGCGCATTTCCATCGTTGTCCAAGGCACATTCCAAGGCAGGTTCCAACGCCGCAAAGAGGACGACCGCCAGCTTGTTCTTGAATCCAATCTATGGCGCATTAGGTGGCGCATATTTCGTTCACATTACACTGCATTAGACGCAGCACAGCAAAGCACAATCGAGACGGATGGGTGGCTTACATTCGTCACTTCACCGTATGTTGTCAAGATCTCCATCAGTTCGTCTTCTGTGGGTCGATTCTCGGGGTCCGAGAAGATCAGTTTCACACTTCGATCTTGAATACTGGCGACGGTTGGTGCAGCCGCAGCAGTAGCACCCGCAGCCGAAGCGGTGGAAGAAGTCACACTGCTACTGCCAGCCGTCGTGGCTTTGCCTTTTCCCACACTTTGTGCAGAGGAGGAGGACATGGGGCGATCACTTCCCTGCGACGCGGCGGGTTGTGGATCCACACGGAAGCAACGAAGGATACCGGAAAACGTGGCCATCCGCAATTGCATTTCCGGGGTTTGGAAGATGTCATCATCATCGAAAGAAATCATTCCTTCATCTGGAGGTCGAAGCAATACCGTACCACAGGTTTTACAGACCTGTTCGAGACGAACGCCACATTGTTTTTCATAAATCAGTCGCCACAACGTGTTCATGATGAATTCCAACAACCCCAGATGCTGCTTTCGAGGCTGACGCAACAACGGTTCATAATCGACATTAGAAGATGTGAATTCGTCGTACAAATCGGATGGAATCAGTGCGTCATGACGTGATAAGACTTTGAGGATCGCATAGCCCAACGAATGAAGCGATTTCATGCGTTGAAAGTCCAAGGGGGATATGGTGTCATCTTCGATCAGCTTAATCAATTGATCTACTTCTGTATTGAGACCGGAAGTTTGGAATATTAGTTTTCCATGCGCGGGTGTCAAGTTGTCTTCAAGGTATTTGAAGGCTTTCTTGAGACCACGTGCACACGCGTTGTGCATTTCCAAATCCATATGCTCAAGAGGTGGCATTGAAGTATCCAATTTGCTTGTGTTGACCGACGAAGATGGTGCCGCATCACCGGCCTTGGACTTTCCGGAATCAGACTTCCTTTTCAGAAATGCAGTGATGGCTTTCATTTTACTTTGGCCGTATCAATTGAGCACAACAGTTCACTCTTTCTTTTCCTTGATTGATACTCACAGATAAATTTCCCGATAGCTTATAATCTCCAAGTACAACTTGAACACCGATATTCTTCTGACTATTTGACGTTCTTTGCCTCAGTCATCATGTTTGGTTGGCAGATGACAACCCATCCAAAGCAAGACCACCCTCCAACAAGACAAGGCTCAATCAAAAGGAACCGTTGGAAACACCAACAGCGACACGAGGATGACGACGACGGGTCATCATCATCATTCATCATCCTGCTGAAGAGCAAAATCCGTAACGCCTCGCTGCAGCTTCCTCCCAGCAGCAGCATCGATCGACTTGTTTGCCATTTGTGGTCGCTTCTCGCTTGGTATTTTATGCATACACAGTGCTGGGAATCGGAAGTGGGGAGTCGTCATCGTCAGAAAGAAGTCAAACGCTGCACACAAAATCGATTCGCCCGAGGAATTCGAAACAATCGAGATGTCGTTTATCGATACGGTCATTGGCCTCCTTCAAGCGAATGATGAGAATCTTCATCCGATTCAAGCGTCTTTAGCTGGACACGAAGCGTGGGTGGTAGAGACGAGAGGCAGTGTGTTGCTTTGGTGGTGCTGTGTACTCAATCGATCGAAGACGTTGTCGATGCTTCTACAGCAATGGAGCACCGCGCTCGATGTCAATCAACAATTCTCCTTCAACGGAGAATCGGGCTGGACACCACTAGCACTGGCCATTGTGTCCAATGCCTCGGCTGTCGTGTCCGTCCTTCTGGAACACAATGTGGACTGGTCTGCAACAACCGTCCGCCCAGAGCTCTTACGCCTCTTCCCTGAGGCGACAAGCGCAAATACAGACTACAATCAACCCCCACCCACCAGGAAGAAGTCAAAGAAACAGCGTGTAGCATCGTCCAATCAGCTCGCGGAAAGTAGCTTCCCTGTATCCTGGTTGCCCATTTTCTGTGGACACGACGAGATCTATCAAGTTCTGATTGCACGCCATGAGGTCACTGCCGCTACCATCGTATGGCCGACCCTGTTGGACTTGCTGTCTCAGCATCCCACATTGGCCACTCGTTTCAATACCTACATTGCGTCCTATTTGTTGACATGGCAGTCCCAATACGAAACCCCGTCGAGTATTGCCCAATGCTATGCACCAGCGACCATGACGCGATGGCTTCTCTTCGCCATTGAACAACGCCACAGTTCCTTGATTCGTGTTTTGTCTCAACGTCTGCAGACCCTCCATTGTCCACCGTTCGTCTGGTCGATCGCTACCCTGAAAACTATTCTCCCAGCCATTGTCACCGTGGATACGTATCCCTGGCTGATGCAATGGTTTCCCATCGACTGGTCGCGTATATCCATCGCATCGCGTGTGCAATGGTTACAATCGACCATCTTTGCTGCGCCCAAGGTCTATCCATCGACGGCTTCGGATGTATTTGATGATTTACAATCGCCCTGGGCTCCTCGAGCACCGTTTTTAATCGCGATGATACACGACATGTTCCATGCCGATGGCCATCTGGGGGTCGTCTTTCATCGCGAGAAGGTCGCGAAGAACACGCAAACGTTTTACGATGCGTTGCATTCGACGTTGTCGTTGTTTGATCTGTGGTGCATACGACGCGACGTGGATTTGGTGGCGGAATGTGTCGTCGCATGGTTGGATACGTATCCAGTCGCTGCGTCGTCACCCGCGACGGCCGAAGCCATCGCCGCCGAAGCCGAAGCCGAAGCCGAAGCAGCAGCGACTGAGGCTGCGGCTGCAGAGGCGGCGAATGCCTCATTGTCTCCGTTGGAGCGTATGCTGCGTTCCCGTCCACCTCCGCCACCTGCACAGCCAACACCCGCACCCGCGTCAACGCCGCTACCGTCAACAATGCCGTCGGACACACCTCCGATGTTTCCTTCGCAACCCGTCACCAATCCGCTCTACAACCCCATGGCGATCTTTGAATTCACAACACCGCCTCAGCCACCGCCTCCATCGACGGCGTTGGACTGTGTCCGGTCTCTTGCGAAGGATGCGATGTTGTGGTTCTATTTGGCGTGCTACAACCCCGTGACCATCCTCCTCTGGCAACAACGACTGCTGCGGCTGACGGGAGAAGCAGCAGATACCGCCGTAGCCTCACCAGAGGCGTGGCGGGCGTTGATTCATCAGTCGTGGACTGCCCTCGTCAAGGCGAACTCCATCGACGAGCTCACTGCCGCTGATGAACGAGAGTACCAAGCTCAACAACAGCAAGCGGCTGAGGCCGCCGCCGCTGCTGCCGCTGCTGCCGCTGAGGCTGCCACCGCAGCTGCGACTGCGACACCTGCAGCGACCCCTGTGGCACCGTATCCGTCGCCGATGGTGCCACCTACCGCGGCGGGTGGAAACACCTACGCTATTGCCCCCTTCACCGCGTTGAACCCTGCCGCACCAGCGGTAACCGCTGCCATTCCACCGCGAATGTCCTTTGGCGTGCCACCGGGGCGAATGTCCTTTGGCGTGCCACCGGGTGTGCCCCTTGGCATGTCACCGGGTATGCCACCCGCCGCTTTCGCGTCCACCGACCAGTTAGCGGTGCTGACGATGACGCCCGCGACCGCGACGCCGGCGTCAGCCATGCCCGTCGCAACGTCGGCACCGTTTCCCATGTCCATGGTCATCAGCACACCTCTGGCTGCCTTCAACCCCGCCACGGTGACAAATGCGGCTTTCGGCGGTCAGTTGGCGTCGTTGATGCCGGCGTTCCCTCACTTGGCGTCCCCGTTTAATACGACCGCCCTTCGTCCCCGTCTGCGCGGAGTTCCCACCGTGTTGCCGACGCATCTCGCCAGAGCACTGGGGTTGGCCCTGCGCTGGTGCTTCGTGAGTGGTCATCTGCCGTCCCGTTGGCCCGTACTGCGCTATCTGTGGGCTGAATGGTATCTGCCGTTGTTGGTCTATCGATTGACCGTTCTTGCCACCCAACCAGAAGCCCCATCGACCTTGCTGTACCAACAAATGCAGGCGGTTCAACAGCTGACGTCGTCGTTGCTGCGCATCGTCAGCGTGACACAACATGTTGCGCCGACCGCTACCGCGACCACGATCGCGACGCGGCCTCTTCCGCCTTCCGTGGACGAAGGTGATGAGGAGACGCCGATTGCCGATGCGACGGAGCTGTGGCTTCGCTTGGAAGCGCAGTGGCAAGCGACGGTGCCGTCGCCCTGGCGAGAGGCGACCGATATGACCGCTCCCACGATCGACTCGGCGACGCCCGTCCAGCTCTTTCGGGCGCACGTCATGACGGAGGCGATGTGGTTGTACGCGAGTCTCAACGACAGCGACTCTCGTTGGTCGACCGTGGGGACGACGGCCACGACGACGGCCATGACAGCGGCTGAAGCGGCGGCGGCCCCTGTGGCTGCTGTGGCTGCTGTGGCTGCTGTGGCTGCTATATCTCCTCGTCAGGCGATGCTCCACCGCCAGTTGTTGTGGGCGTTGGAGCATCGAGCGCAACGTGAAGGGTACGCCGTCGTCTTGCAACGTCCGACGATCTCCCCCGCGTGTAAGTGGTTCCTCAGCTCGGCGCAGCCGTACGGACAAGATGTCTTGAGCGTCCTCGCCCAGCGCCTGGCCGCTCACTGCGTCGGGCGTGCCCCTGCTGCTGCGGGACTCTCGGACACCTTCGAAGACACCGTGGTGCTGCCATTGCTCACGCATGCGCTCCACCATCAACGGGAACACTTCTGGCAGGAGCACATCCGAACGGTGAGTGATCCACCGTTGACGCAGGAACAGGCGATGGAATTGATGAACACGACGGGTCATCCACCGGGGAAGAATCTGCTCCAGGCGTTGGTCCTGTATGCTTCACCGGGGCTGTTGGCCAAGCTCTGGTCGTTGGGCCAGCGGCTGTGGCTGTATTCCCCCGCCAACCAAACGGAGGAGGCGAAGGCGGCCAGCGGCAGTGGAGCGGACGAGGACAACGCGGCTGCGGCGGCGGCTGCGGCGGCGGCGGCGGCACGCACCGCACGTTGGATATGGACGATGCTTTGCCGTCGGACATGGCTGCAGCACCACCAACACGGACGTCGATTGGTGTTGGATTGGGAAGCGTATGTGTTGCAGGTCGATGGGGCGGAGGCCGGAACACGTCGGTTGCACGACTGGACCACGTCGGTGCCCATTCTGGACGATGGAGATGGCACCGGCACCGTCCGGGGTAATTTGACATGGTCGGTGCTGCAACCGATTTTACTCGCTCGTGAGTAGAACGCAGAACGCAGAACGTAGAACCGAGAAAGCCCCCCTCTCCCCACAGACCTTGATCATCCAATCACCTATGCAGGTGGAGCTGTTATCTCGTGTGCTGTATGTACCCCGTGCTCCTTTCTTTGTCCTGTACCGGGCCCGCCATCGCCTTGACATTATACCCGTAAGGTTCCGTGTGTAGTAATCGTTTACTTTGTAAAATTGCTGTTACGACGATAGACGTTACCCTCACAAACAGTTCGGGCGCGTGATAAAGAAGAAGAAGAAAAATAACGGTAGCTGTACCACACGGCACACACGAAAGAAAGACAGATACAGAGAGGTGGCGCGTTATCCTTCCTGACCGAATTCCTCCGTCCATTGCACGAAGCGAGTCAATTCATCGTTGCCAACGGAACTATGGGCTCGCTGCAATGCCTTCTCAAAGTCACCGTAGCCAATCAGAGGAACGACGAGTTTCTCGGGTTCTACGTCGTACAGCGACATCCGCTCGGCCCCGCAGTAGCGGCACGTCGTCTTGACGCCCGGCGGTGCGCATTCTTCTCCGGCCAACGGCTCATGAAGACTCATCGGGCAATGGGGGCAATTGGGGTAGTCTTCACAGGGGTAACAATTGCCCGCGGGATCACGGACGAACTGCTTCGCGTATTGGCATTTACGTAGCGGTTCCATCAGGGCTTCTTGCACCACGACCTTGATATCACTGCCACTGTACCCTTCCGACGCTTCGCCCAGGTGTTGGAATTGTTCATCGGTAATTGAGTGAGGAGTATCGCCGAGGTTCATTTTGAACATGCCGGTTCGGGCGGAGCACTCGGGCAGTGCGATATACACACGTTTCTCAAAACGACGTCTCATCGCTATGCACAAGAACACCACCAACGCATCGAATATGAGGCCAAATAGACATTGGGCACATCGTTTACCGAAGGTCACTTACCAGGATCGAGCTCCCACGGAACGTTGGTGGCACCCAGAACCAGGACACCACCTTGTGCGCTACCCACACCGTCCATCTGTTGGGGCATGATTTATGCATCGCGGTCACATGGGCGAATGGGAAAGTCCATAACCACACGACGGGCGAGCTTACCTGAACAAGGAATTCCGTTTTGATACGTCGGGAGGATTCACTTTCACCTTCCGAGCGTGCCGTACACAGTGAATCAATCTCGTCGATGAACACAATGGACGGTTTGGCTTCACGCGCCATTTCGAACATCTGCTTCACCAAGCGTTCACTTTCACCTTGCCACTTCGACACTAAATCGGACGAGGATACGGCGAAAAAGGTAGCATTCGCTTCGGTTGCAACGGCTTTCGCCAAGTACGATTTTCCAGTACCAGGAGGACCATACAATAGAATACCTTTCCATGGCTTACGCTTTCCTGTAAACAGCTGCGTATTCGGGTCACGACAATGGTCAGACACATGGGTATAGACCCTGTAATACACGTAGAAAATACATTACCTGAGGGAAGCGAGTTGGAAGAATCACAGCCTCCTTCAGTGCCTCTTTGGCACCTTCCAAACCGGCCACATCATCCCACTTCACGTTCGGTTTCTCCGAAACGATCGCAGAGGACAGAGCACCACGGAGTTTGCCCTTTTCATCATCTTCCTTGGAATCTTTTCCTTTTGATTCATCTCGACTCATCGTTTTCGCTCCTCCAGAGCCTGAAGGTTTGTTCGCACTGTCGGCCAGGGACTTTTTGATCTCTTCTGCTCTATTCATGTATCCCACCACTTTGTCCGAAATAATTTTCTTCGACGCAGGATTCTGCTCATATTTCAACCCGGTGATGAAATATTCCAAAGCTTTTTGATACAATTGCAAGGCTTTCTCATACTCGCCGAGATTGTCATAGTCAATGGCCTGCTTGACGATGTCAACTGCTTGCGGAATAAAAGTATTGTTCATTCTTTCTTCAAGCTGACCGTTCTATGCGTGATCGAAAGAGAGCTCACTGTGATAAATCACCAACGCTCCGTTCGAATTGTTGTGTGATCGGGAGGTTTCCAGGAGGTAAACGGTCGCAACTTGACCAAACAGGTTCCTAAGCCACCGCCGCAGAGCGCGTTGGATCCGATCTCACACCGACACGACGACGATGACGTTTCTTAGGAGAAAAGACGTTTCAAGAAGTGACAGCACAGCTGTCTCCTCAACAACGTCGACACGTGGACTTTGGTGTGGGCAACGAGCAAAACAATTTCTTTGGCGTTCTTCTACTTCTTCTTCGTCTTCTACTTGATCGAGCAAGATACCCTGCTGACAGAGGAATTTGAAGTAGTTAAGTGATCGAAGAACGGCACAAGGATTCTGATTTCTATTTGTTGTTATCGATATAGAAAAATGAAAGCATTTTCCGGCTTGACCGTCAATCTTCTTGAGGAAATGCATACATCCTTTGTACATTCCATCAAGTCCATTGTGTCACCCTTGTCATTTAATGCTTACAAGGGAGTTATGGGCAGAGTTGCTGTTATTGGAGGCTCACGAGATTATACGGGGGCACCGTTCTATGCAGCGGAAGGGGCGCTTAAATTCGGAGCTGACTTATCGTTCATCTATTGCTCGAATGAAGCAGCAACACCGATCAAATGTTATTCACCGGAATTGATGGTATCCCCATTCTATGATGATTCCCTTTTCGGGCGTCCTGCCAGCCACAGTGATTCGGGAACTATCACTTCGGCGATCGAAACGGCAGTTCAAACTGTCGTCAATTCGTTTCCACGAAGCCACGTGTTGGTGATTGGTCCCGGTTTGGGGCGTAATGAGAATGCCCTTGCAGCAGTCGCGGAAATGATCAAGATCGGACGGGAACAAGAAAAATTGTGAGAATTGTGCTTCCCCCGTACCTGACACGAGAGTCTGATTTCGCCACTGTTGTTCAGGATGGTCATTGATGCTGATGGACTTTGGCTGCTTTCGCAATACCCGAGCTTGGTTCGAGGATATAGCAGGTACAACTCTTCTCCTTGTTGCATGAAAAGCAATCGACATTCGCTCAATTCCCATGCTTTGTACTGTAGATGTATTCTCACTCCCAACAAGGCGGAATTCGACAGATTAGTCGATTCCTTGGAAAAGGAATTACAAGATTCAACGTGGGATAATGCGGAGGATTTAAGAACGGCGTTGCTGACAGACTTGCGATCCCCTCTTCCAGAAACGCAGACTAGAGCAGTCAGTCTGGCGTTGGGAGGTGTAACGGTTGTCCGCAAGGGTGAATTCGACTTGGTCACCAACGGAGGAGATGTATTCAAACTCTTGTATCGTGGATCGCCACGTCGTTGTGGTGGTCAAGGTGATATCTTGGCTGGATGCTTAGGTGTGGCATTTTATTGGGCGAGCAAGGTACGTGACTTCTGTCGTTTTGGTGTCGGTCGATAGACGCACAGATGGACTAAAGAGTCTTCGTGTTTTCAACAGAATACTAACGCCGCGGAAGAAGCATTGAGAAATCTGCGTGATGCATCAGACTACGTTGAGAAGGTGGAAGTTCCGTCATCCTTGACGTTGGAAGACTTGTCATCGGTGTATCCAGATTTGGATGAGAACTTTGCTGTCTCGATGACGAAGAGTGTTACGGCCACTGGAGGTCTGGGCCCATCAGGATTTGTGAGGAAGACAAATCATTCGCGAATTCGTGATGGTGCCATTCTGAGTACTCTTTTGGCCTTATCTGTAGTGAAGCAAGCATCTGTGCTCGCCTTCAAACAACATGGTCGTTCGATGACTTCGCCAGATGTTCTGAAAATGGTGGGCCCAGCGTTCAGTCTGATTGTTGACGAAGGTAACGAGTAGCAAGAACATCAATGATTGACCAGGAAATCGGAAGTAATCGGACACAACATCGAACGTGTCTTTTCTCCATGTCCATCGAGTTACGGATACTTACAAAAGGGTAACACGAGAACAAATGCATAATATCAACCACCCCAAAACGCCACTCAGCGTAATTATTCAGACATAACAGATTCATTGTCTTCATCCACAACATCCGCCGCACTTTCTTTTGAATCAACAATCGCAGTCGATTGCTGATCTGCTTGACTATCCGTTTTCGCCGACGATTTTCTTGGTTTCTTCGCAGGTGGATCAGCAGATGCTCTATAATATATACACCGAGTTATGTGATCATAATTCACAATGTACGCGTGGGAGGTGAGTGGGAGGGAACGTACTCTGCCTTCTTTTCTCGTTTCTTTTTCTCCTTCGGCTCTTTGACTTCTTTAGGTTCTGCCGCTTTCGTTCTGCCACGGTTTGTTAACTGAACCGTGGATGCTCTATACTCTGTGATATTCTTTAGCTTCTTCCGCAGAATTAGTTCTGCCAATAAGCTGCATTCCTCCTGCAACAACGAACAACGAGTTGAAACAAGCGCGACGTATTTCTTGGTTCGCCGGTTAACTGTTTACCTGCACCTTCGAGATCTCTTTGTTCGTCTACAAATTGAAATTAAACAGGAAGCGTAATGAAATAGTTTTTTTTTACGCAACTGCCCTTCTGCCGAAGGAATCATTCATTACCTCGGCAAGTAGCTCACGAAGAGCTTCAGCTTCTTGTTCGGACATGAACTTTTGATACCGTCGCACAAATTTATAATCAAGCTCCACTGTCAGGGGGGACCGTTTATCTGACCAATGACGGTACGACCTTAAACTGCAATGAGGAATTCTGCTCTATCAAACTGCGTTCTTGTTTGTTTGTTGTCACTAATCCAACAATCCAACAAAGAAAGCGCATTTAGTACTTCTATTTGATTTAACATACAATATAAATGATGAATATATGGTGAGTAATGTACTATTTGTTGCTTTGTCGCAGCAACTTCTTTCAGTTTTGCTCGAGTTCTAACTAAGTGAGCTTCATCTTCGAATACAATCGTATTACGCGTTGACCTATTCACGAAATCATGCAGCGAAAAGTAATACAGCATTCTGCAACGATTTTGCAGTCGGGTCTTTGTAAAACTAACAGTTTCCATCGCCCTAGCCCAACAATGTTCTTCTTCCCCGGGTTGAATACCCAGCCTGTGTGGTCCAACGACTTATTCCCTGACATCGTGCAGACTTTGAAGGAGAATAAGAGCGTTATTCTCGCCGAGTATCAAACTCTTTTGAAGAATTGTCCAAAGTCCGACTATGAAGTCGAAGATCAGCACAAGCGACTCCATCAAGGCAACTGGGATTGGCACAGCTACGTTCTCAAAGGAAATCGCCAGGCTGACTTCGCTGTCCACTGTCCACAAACAGTGAGCATTCTGGAGTCATTTCAATTTCCGCGCCTCATGACCGGAACCCCATTCAGTTTCGCATTCTTCAGCACCATGCATCCAAACACAAGTATCAACAGCCACAGCAGCCCTTGCAATTTGCGACTTCGATGCCATTTCCCACTCCTCCTTCCAAAGGAAGGAGATTTAGGAATCCGCATCGCAGACAAAACCGTACGATGGCAAGAAGGGGAGCCGATCTTCTTCGACGATTGCTACGACCATGAAGGTAACTCACCAGTGAATTCCAGTAAATAAAAGTGTGTACTTTATCAAATGGATTGCGTGTTGTTACAGTCTGGAATAAGACCAACGAGTCTCGAGTCATTTTGCTTTTTGATTTATGGTACGTTGTGCTTCTTTTTGATGATTTGGGTGGAAAACTTATACTCACCGGTTTACCCCTCTTCAGGCATCCCGAACTGGTTCCAGATGAAATTGTTGCCATTCAGGCGATGTTTGACGAGGCTAAATCGAAAGGATGGTTGAAGAAATAGACATATTTTCCTAAGTATCGTCAGTATTTTGTAATCCATGGGTAAAAGGGGCGACGACAAAGACCGGTGCTGTTGAACTACCTGCTAATGTTACCGTATGTCAACGATGAAATCGCCTCGCTCCCTTCATCCGCAAGATTCGGCTTTGCTAAATAATAAACCATTGATATACATTGAAAGACAAAACTATTCACAGAGAAGTGAGAAAAAAAGTGACGTCAATTATATTTTGTACACACATTCCGGCCATCCCGACAAAGTTCAGGAGGCTCACTACACTATCCATATACACCATGAAACGGTGATACTGACTCGGAGAGAACGGAAAATTTACAATTCATCATCTCCTTCATCCTCCTCATCAGCGCCGGCGCTTCCACCAGCCTTCTGGTAAGCCTTCTTGATCAAAGGATTCGAGACCTGCTCAACTTCCTTCTGCTTGGCGGCATACTCCTCAGCATCAGCTTCAGGGTTCTCCTCGAGCCAGTCAAGAGTCTCATCGATCATAGAGACCAACTCGTTCTTCTCTGCGGCTTCAATGTTCTTGCCGATACCTTTCTCGTCGTCATCAAGAGTGTTCTTGAGGTTGTACAGGTAGCTCTCCAAGCCGTTACGGGCGTTGATGCGACCCTGGACCTTCTTGTCCTCCTCAGCGAACTCCTCAGCCTCACGAACCATGCGCTCGATCTCCTCCTCAGACAAACGACCCTTGTCAGCGGTAATGGTGATCTTCTCAGCCTTACCAGTGCCCTTGTCGGCAGCAGAGACTTGCAAGATACCGTTGGCATCAATTTCGAAGGTGACCTCGATCTGAGGAACACCACGAGGAGCAGGAGGAATACCAGTGAGCTCGAACTTTCCAAGCTGGTGGTTGTCCTTGGTCATGGCACGCTCACCCTCGAAGACTTGAATCAGGACAGCAGGTTGGTTGTCCTGGTAAGTGGAGAAGGTCTGGGACTTCTTGGTGGGGATAACAGTGTTGCGGTTAATGATCTTGGTCATGACACCACCCACGGTCTCGATACCCTGGGAAAGAGGGGTCACATCGAGCAAGAGAACCTCCTGAGTGGTATCCTCACCACCCAAGATACCACCCTGAACAGCGGCACCGAAGGCAACAGCCTCATCAGGGTTGACACCACGAGAAGGCTCCTTGCCGTCGAAGAACTCCTTCAACAAGGTCTGGACCTTAGGAATGCGAGTGGAACCACCAACAAGGACGATCTCATCAACCTCAGACTTGCTCATGTCAGAGTCCTCCATCACCTTCTGAACAGGGCCCAAAGTCTTCTTGAACAAATCCAAGTTCAATTCCTCGAAACGAGCACGAGTCAAGGTCTCAGAGAAATCAGTGCCATCCATCAGGCCCTCAATCTCCAAACGAGCTTGGTGCTGAGAAGACAAAGTGCGCTTGACACGCTCAACTTCACGGCGAAGCTTCTGCAAGGCACGCTTGTCGCTGGCGATGTCCAAGTTGTCACGCTTCTTCAACATCTTGATGAAGTATTGCATGACGCGTTGATCGAAGTCCTCACCACCCAAGTGAGTATCACCGTTGGTGGCCAACACTTCGAACACACCGTTGTCGATGGTGAGAAGGGTAACATCGAAAGTTCCTCCACCAAGATCGAAGACAAGGATGTTCTTCTCGCCACCCTTCTTATCCAAACCGTACGCGATAGCGGCGGCGGTAGGCTCGTTGATGATACGTTGGACGCTCATACCAGAGATGGTACCGGCATCCTTCGTAGCCTGTCTCTGCGCATCATTGAAATAGGCAGGAACAGTGACCACAGCGTGTCTGATCTCCTTTCCGAGGTACGTCTCGGCGATTTCCTTCATCTTGGACAAGATCATGGCAGACACTTCCTCAGGAGCGAACTGTCTGGGCTTTCCATCGATGACAATTTCAACGTAAGGCTTGTCATCCTTGGAAACAACCTTGTAGGGGAAAAGCTTCTTGTCAGCTTGGACCGACTTGTCGCTGTACTTTCTGCCAATAAGACGCTTGACGTCGAAGACAGTGTTCTCAGGGTTGATAGTAGCCTGATTCTTGGCAGAGTCACCGATCAAGCGCTCTCCATCGTCAGTCCAGGCGACGTAGGAAGGGGTGATACGGTTACCCTGATCGTTGGCAATGATCTCAACCTTGCCGTGCTTGTAGACACCAACGCAAGAGTAGGTGGTTCCCAAGTCAATACCGATGACAGTTCCAATGGGCTGATCATCAGCATAAATCATGGACAGTGCTACACAACCGAACATGCAAGAAATTGAGTCACATCGAAAAATTGACCTAACATCTTCATCCACACTTACCTCCCAAGAGCACCAAAGCCAATGCACAGAACAATCTGTTCATTTCCAATTATCGAAAGTAAGTAGACTCCCAACAAAAAGATTCGAATTTGGTTGTGACTAGTTGCAGGCAATTCTTCACGTGGATATCGAAGATCTAGAAACCTTCCTGCGTTTTCCATGTGCCAAAGTGAAGGAAACACAGTTGGCGCCACGCCACAGGTTTTGTACGCGTGGCCTTTTCGTTCAGCGACACTGAAACGTTATTGCGTGCATAAACCGTATAGCAGCACGACGTATTCGGCGTTGTATATTGCGGGAAGATGAAATATGTTGTACACTATGAAAAAAGTGGAAACAACGGAATAATTGGGAAATAAAGCGGATTTTCTGAACATTTTCAACTGAAACTAAGCAAAATTTGATGCCCCTCAACGATGCGGCTGAATCCAAGTGCACAGCGTTTGCAAGATGAAGAACCAGCACACGGGCACAGTGAATATATAAGTATCCTTTCGCAAGTGCCGAAGAATTTGTTTGGTGATCAACAAAACAATAAGAGACCTCTGGCTGAATCCTGTCGTCAACCTTTTCAGTCCCAAGCAATTGAGTGAGACCGACATCTACAAAGTTGAACTATGGCAGAACCACCTTTGGATTCAGTGTTGGCAACGGGTGTTGCAAGCCAAATTCCTGAAGTATCACGAGAGGAGATTCTTCGACAAATATTTGGTGATGTTGGGGAGCTTATTGATGGTACGATATTAGGATTTGAGCAAAGAGAGTTCATATAGGTCATCATCACCAACGAAATGTATACAGACTTCACTTGCGCTGTTGAGAGCACAGTTTTAATTCACGGACGCCTTTATGTTACGAGCAAATTCATTTGCTTTTACTCGAATCTTTTTGGTCTGGAAAAGAGAATTCGAATCCCGTATGCGCACATCAAGGCGATCACCAAAGAAAATACAGCGATGGTCATTCCGAATGCTATTGGAATCGCAACAGGTGCGTTTTCTTGGTCACTGTGCAGGTTTACCAAAAACAATGTGAACTTATGATGTTTTTCTGTACATTTCCAAAAGACAAAAAGTCCTACACGTTCCGTTCGTTTTGGGACAGAGACGAATGCCATCGCATGCTGAACTTGTTTCTCACACGATTCAGAGCGAAGGAGCCCTTGAAAAGTGCGGACAGTGGAGCAGCGAGCCGAAGGGCATCTGCTACTCTGGCACCGTTGGTTGATCCAAACGAGGCAAAACTTTTCGGTGCTGCTCCACTTCCCACTGGTGAGTCACGAAGTAGCAAGAAGGAGGGCTCCTCGGCTGACGAGGATCAAGAATCAGAGCCGGTCGTTCGTGACCGCCGCGGTAGCGCGAGGATACTGATGACTCAATCTCCACCTTCTACCAGCGATAAGGACCCGAAAAGACTTTCTCAAAGACCTCTTCCTTCCGAACCTGCCTCAGCCACATCTGCTGAATCGTCAGGACGAAGAGCGTCGAGAATAATGGATCCTTCAGCTGTAAATACAGAGGATGTCATGGACTATGGTAAGGATTGCGTCATATTCGAATGTGATAGTGCTTGTGAATGACTCTTCTTTTCTATCGTTAGAAACGGGAATACGACCAGAGTCAGTTCGCGTCGATTTGACTAAGGCCGATTGGGCGTTGAAGTACGAACAAGAACTGTCACGAGTCCGTCTAAAGTTAGTGGTTGTTCAAGATCAAGTGTTGAACATTACCTTGGACGAGTTTTACAAACTTTTTCTGGACAACAATGCACCGATGTCTATTTTGAAGTATCATCAAATGGTCAAGGACACCAACTTGACCTTGTCTCAATGGGAAACAATGTCACAGAGTCTTGGTATGGGCCGTGAGTTGAGATTCTTCAAGCCAGTGAATCTTCCTGGGTTAGCATCTACACGAGGCATTAAAGTTCAACGATGTGTTCAATTTGGCGATTATGGTTTGGTTGTTTGCTCATCGACGCGTTTGGAAGATGTCCCCGCTGCTGATACTTTCAGTGTTGATGATGCATTGGCGGTAAGAACATCGGTGTGACTTATTTGGTAGTTTGTTGTGATAATCTTATGTATTGGTTCGCAGGTGAAAGCAATCGACGGCAACAAAGTCTCCTTCGAAATCACGTTTCAAGTGTCATTTGTGAAGTCGACCTACATGAAGTATATCATTGAACGCAGTACGAATGGAGAAATGACAAAATGGCTGGACACATTCGCTGCACAAATCAAGAAAACGGTGGATAATTACAAGAATGGATCTCTTTCGTTAAGCAGTGGCGATGTTTCCACTACGGAAACACCTTCGTCAAAAGAGCCAGATTCTGTTCCACAAAAAGTAGTTCCAGAAACAACGTCACCTTCCTCCACCAACAAAGCATCATCGGAAGGTTCTGTTGTTGCCCCTTCTCCATCTGTTGTCCCTTCTTCCACGCCGCAAACATCGTCCCCTTTCCGAGACTATCTTGTATTGGCTTTATTGACTCTATTGGTTATTCTCTTAAGCGTTGATTTTCTGCGGTGGCGGAATGTGGATGCAGAAATGCGAGACTTGCGATCGAAACTCGCTGCAATGGAATCGCTAGTAAATTCCATTGCGCGATCACCATAGTGTCGCACGTTTCTTCATTTGTTTTCTTCTCGTTCGTCGGTTGTTGTAGTTCAAATAAGAATAGATCTTCTTGTTCTTTTTGTTAAGTCCTCTAAGTGGAGGCAGATGTAATACGTTGCAAAAGAGAGGATCAATCATCTGTTCGCTCTAACCCGGAAATCACTATAGGAACCCGGAAATCCCACCGGTCCAGGTCTGGTAAATCGGAAACCCGACATCTTTCACAAGTCATCACGTTCCATGATGATGAACCATGAAGTGTCGAACCGTCCAATCGATGAAAAAGAGAACCATTTCTCAATTACGCAGTCAGTTAGGTCTGTGAGAATTGCCATGGTTGGTTGGCGATCTGTGTTTGTTGCTCCTTTAGCAATATATTTGCTGGCATGGACGGTCTCATCATCTAGTTGTCACGGCCCACCACCAGGAACGGAAACAGAGGCTTTGGTGGACTTCTACAACAGTCTGACGGGTTGGGGTTGGAGCAATCAATGGGTGATAAGTGGGAATTCTTTGAATCCTTGTACGGGATGGTATGGTGTTAATTGTACGACAGTAAGCGGCGCTTGCCATGTGACACTTCTGCAGCTACCGTCCAACAACTTGAATGGAACTATTCCCTCAAGCATTCAGCAGCTGGTAGAATTGCAAAATCTAGTTCTTAATAACAACCACATTTTCGGAAGGATTCCAGATGCCGTTGGTGGACTAACTAGCCTTACCAAGCTGGACCTTTATCTGAATAATTTGACGGGCGTGATCCCAACTGCGATCACATCGCTTCAAAAACTGACCGACCTTTCACTTTATCAAAACTACCTATCTGGTACTCTCCCAGTTGGCGCGTGGACAAGTCTCAAGACACTTAAGGTGTACCAAAACCACCTGAGCGGCACCATACCCGAAGCGATCGCGGACTTGCCGGCGTTGACTATACTCGAAGCGCAAAAGAACAGATTCACGGGCACTATTCCTGCATCATGGACAGAGCCATCTTTAACCAACCTGTACTTGTATATGAACAACTTTCACGGGCCAATTCCGTCGGCTGTGGGCCACCTCACGAAGCTATCGCAGCTGAAGTTGAACGCGAACTTTCTCACTGGCACTATCCCTACCTCCCTGAGCAGCCTCACTTCATTGGAGGGAGTCTCTCTTTTCAGTAATTTCCTCATTGGGAGTATCCCCACTGGCCTCTTCGCGATCAAGCAGCTCCAAAACATCGATTTGGACTCGAACATACTTGAAGGATCGATCCCACCAATCCCATCATCCAATTTGGCAACATTGGAATTGTACACGAATTGCTTGACCGGACCGCTACCCGCATCTTTTGCATCTACAAAAGTCACGACTATATGGCTGGAGGACAATTACTTGACGGGAACCGTGCCCGCGTCGATCGGTTCTCTTACCTCAATGACACAATTCCTCGTGCAGAATAACAGACTTCACGGGACGATTCCGGCTGCATTAAGCTCATGTCGAAAGCTGCAGAAGATGTCACTGGCGTCGAACATGCTAACCGGATCGCTGCCACAATCTCTCAATGCACTGCATGGCCTAATTGACCTTGAACTCTTCGACAACAATCTTTCAGGCTCCTTGCCCTTGCAGCTCAGCAGCTTGCCCAAATTACAAAACTTGTACCTGCAATCCAATCGCTTTTCAGGCTTTTGGGCCCCGATAACGAATGCATCGGCGTTGACGTATCTTTTTCTGCAGGACAATCAGTTGTCCTTGAGCTGGGATTCGCTGTTCGCCAACAACACTCGGCTCGTGTCACTTTCGGTCAGCGAAAATTTCCTTAGAGGAAACTTGTCCACGGTAGAACTACCACATTCACTGCGTTATCTTGAAGCAATTGGTGTAGAACTGTCTGGACCTCTCCCCGAGGCGATAGTACGACACAACTTCACGTATTTGGACTTGTCAAACAACGCGCTGACCGGGCCTTTACCTCACGACCTGTGGTCCGCTGATGTTGAACAGCTGTTGTTGAGCAACAACATGTTAACAGGTTCTCTACCGCAATCAGACCACACAAGTTTGTCTGCAGAATGTGTTCTGCAGTTCCTGAGCCTCGGTGCCAATTTCATCACGGGCACTTTGCCGGACGATGTGTCCCGTTGTGTCGGTCTACAGAGCTTGTTCTTGCCGAACGCGCTGGTAACGGGCACTTTGATGGGCCTGTTCTCGACGCAACCAAAATTGGAGAGTGTTGATGTGTCGAACAATATGTTGAATGGTGGCATCAACGACGCTTTCGCAGCGTCACAGGCAGACGCACTGGTACTCAATGCGGCGTACAACCAGTTGACAGGATCTCTATCGACTTCGTTACTCCACACTGGGCGGTGGTCGTCTCTTATCTTAACAGAGAACTGCTTCACAGGAACCCTGCCTGGTGCAGCATTGTGTGCGAACGAAGGCCTCACCGAGTTGCTATTGTCAGGCCTTCATACGGCGAAAGAGTGTCGTGAAAGCCCAGGCTATATACTAGGTATCTCTACCGCGTACGTGCAATCATCACGCTTTGGTGGCGAGTTGCCCACGTGCCTCTTTGCATTGCCACAGCTGTCCTTCTTAGCTCTGTCAGCCAACCGTCTTCGCGGTCGGTTGCCTTCCGAGGCACCGTCAGTATCGCAGTTGGCGTCTCTTGACGTGTCGCACAATGCGTTGACGGGTACCATTCCTTTCTGGCTATTGGCAGCACCGTTACAAATGCTTGACCTGTCATTCAATGCATTAGGCGGTTCCATCCCAGCCAATGCTTCCGCTCACTATGCGACAGACAACACGACGTCGTTGGCGTTGCAGGTGAATCAGCTCTCTGGAACGTTGCCTGTGACCTGGACGCAAGCCTTACACATCAACGTGCTGAACGGCAATTTGTTCGCCTGTGAGATGCCACGCTTCTGGGAATTAGCGAATCGTCCGATCCATGACCCCGTGGCGTCTACATATGTTTGTGGATCGTTGGCAGCAAACATGGCCTTGTTGATTGTGGCTGTGACGTTGACGGTCCTCGCAACCATCGCATGTGTGCGAAGACTTCAACAGTCGCGCATGCCGTTGGCTTCCTCAGAAACGTTGACCGCAAATACTGCTAAGGCATCACTGTTACTCACATGGAAGCGGTTGTATGCCCGCATGGCGCGACAGACGACCGTCGCCGCAGTCAAGGCACTACCGGTCGCATGGCCAGGCCTCCAACACGAGCGCATGCCGATGGTGATTGGCGCGTTACTCCTGTTAGCATTGCCGCTGTACGCAGTTACGGCGCGGGTCACTTCAGGGTACGCGCAAATGTACGTTTGGGTGCTGGCATTGGCGTTGCAACAGGGGAGTGCTGTTGCCGTGGTGCTGGTACTATGGCTCGCCGCCTTCGTCGCACTCCTACTTCGTCAGGTAGCTGCGATGCAGCCTGTTGCTGCTGCTCGGAGTAGTGTCCGTCTCGTCTCGGTAGTGGAGGATGTATGGGCAAACTGGCGTCGCGTAAGATTACGCCGCGCACTCGCTGTGGGCATGGTGGTGATCTTGCATGTGTTGCCAGTCGTTGTTGTGAACTCCGCCTACGTTTACTCCACTACAGTACAACTGACTCGACGCGTACGTATCGCTGCCGTTGTTACGATGGCCACGTTCAAACTCATGTGGAATGCCTCGATGCATTGGGCACTACGCAGCCGCTTGCCAACGTTTTTGTTGTTCGCGGACGACGCGTTCATTGCGTCGGTACTCATCACAGCATCGCTCCTTAACGTGACAATGGTGCCTATTCTGACCCAACTCTTTGTATCGCCCGATTGCTTCAAATATCTCTTTGTGGATGTGCCGACCAATTCGTACGACACGGTGGGCGGCAATTGCTACTGGATCACGTATACCTACGTGAACCCTACTACCGATAAACAAATGAACTTCATGGCGCTTCCATGTACATCGTATGATTCACTGCAAGCAACTTACAACAACGGCAACTACAACGGGAACAACACGGGTCTAATTGTGCTATCTACCTTCGCCAGTGGGCAAGCAACCGTCGTTTCCTTCCAGGCAGGCTTCGCCTATGCGTATCAATGTTCCTTTTCGCTATTGCAGGCCTTCGCTCATATTTTCGTGCTTCGTTACATTGGCAGCATTGCTGTTGTGCCTGGGATCATCGCGTTGCTGAAATACGCACAGATCCGGGCCTTCCACTATGGTTCGTCTGATTGGTGGCAAACAACCGTGTCTCGTATGCTGCCACCACTACGACGTGTATTGCCATTCAGTACAGCAAGAGACGACGGCGACGCCCACAGAGAATTGTTGAGGGCGAACCGTCCATGGCTCGAGATACTGAGCCACGACGGTGCACGACGTAGTGCTCAACAGCTGCAACACGGTCTCGTGTCCGATGCTGCCGTTTTATTGTCTTTTGGGGTACTCTTTCCGCCACTTGGTCTCGTCGTGTTGCTGCATCTTTTTTGTGAGGCAATACGGACGCGTCGCTGCCTCGATGACTTGCGTCAGCACTTGAAAGATGCCGAAGAGCTTGCAGGTCGTGGAGGAGACGAAGTTCTGTCCTATGCAGCGCTTGTACGTGCAGCAGTCATCGCCCATGAGGAGGCATACGCAACGGTACTGCCACCCACAGTACAGCGTTGGTTGCCTCGTGTTGTAGCATGCGCTGCAGCGACCTGGGCGGTCGCGATCTTTGATGTTGTTGGACGCCAAGATGGACTCACGGCTGCTATCATCGCCCTTTGCATTGTGACAGCACTTCCTCATCTGCTCTGGATGCTGCTACGCTACGGCAACTCTTGGTGTACGTCTTCCACGATGCAACCTGTACCCGAGGCACCAGCAGCCGTCGAAATGACCCACGTTTATGATGAGGAAGCCACCAAGAAGTCTGAAGCAGTGCGCCATCATGCAGCGTTCGAGTTTGAAGTAAGGGTGATGATTGGCTCGTTTTTATCACTGGCTGTGTTGATAATGTGTTCCAAACGTTGTGTCTTTTATGGTATAGAACCCACTGAAGACCACGTCATCGCGACCAAGACCTCCTCCACGGCCAGTATCCCTGTCATAAAGCATGCAGACTATGGACGGATGGATCGATCAGTCTATTTGCTTGTTTGTTTGTTCCATTTTTTGCCTTTTGATGTATCTTTTGATATGTCTTTGTTTTGTTTTGTTTTGTTTTGTTTTTTGATGTTTGTTTCATGCTCGTTCTTTGTACCGCTTCAGTTCTTTGCACATTGGCATCCATCGACCCCGCTTTGTGTTAACCATGTTGTGAATCCACTTCATCGTCTCCCGTCCCCTACTTGCAATTTTTCATTGTGTGCGCCGCTTGTCGTGGTCGCTTATCATACCCGTGAGGTGCATTTTCGCCCATAAGAAAGTGGTCGCCTGGCATACCGTTTCCTTCGTGGTTGCTCAGCCAACCACCTGTTAGTAAGATCCGAGTGTTTGCAATGCTCGTGAAATTCCCTCAGCCCATCGCTCGGGGCTTGAAGAATGCATGTAGTGATAGAATACGATGCGAAATTAGTAAGAGTAGTTGTAAAAAGATCAATCAGATATGTAGTTCGGTGAATTTTTCAGCCTTATCTGCAGATATCGACGTTTCAGAAACAGTATTGGGTTCGAAAGACACCATTGTTCATATTCTGCGACGAAAACCGAATAGGATAAGGATTCTAGCGAGAAGAGTTTGTACGGCTGGGTATCAACCGTTTCATGCGCAATCCGTTTGGCGCATGAATGGTGAACCACAAACGAACGAGAACCTGTGACAGAGCGAGAAAGAATTAAAAACTGCTTCGTTTTATTACATCACTCCAGATACCCACTTCGTTCAACAAGAACAACAAATTTTATTGTAAATTGTCGAGCATTTCACAGCTATATCGCCAGTACAGTCGACCTATTATATTCAAGCAGACATCCTCGGCCGATTTCAATTTTCCGAATTTTTAAGGTCTTCCAGAGGATTCGTTAAAGAAAGTCGAAAATGCAGGTTGCTTCAATACTAACATTGATTTTGTTTGTATTGTTATGGCTTGATGACCCGACAATGGCCAGTATCGATGGTCTCCATATCGAAGATACTTCGCATCGACAGCTAGCCGCTGATGAACCATCAAGTCAGCCAACAACTATCCCTTCCAACCAGCCTTCAGCTGTACCTTCCAATCAACCCACTTCTTCCCCAAGCTGTTTACCGACGTCTCAGCCTTCAGCTCAGCCATCAGCCCAGCCATCAGCCCAGCCATCGTCGCAGCCAACTGGTCAACCGAGCGCCGTTCCAACCATTTCGCCAACATCACAACCTTCCAGCCTGCCCACAACACAGCCATCGTCGCAACCAACTGGGCAGCCGATGGGAGTACCTACTGGTCAGCCTTCGAGACAACCTACTTCTCAACCGTCGCGGCGACCTACCGGTCAACCATCACGTCAGCCAACTCAGCAACCAACGATGCAACCGTCGCGACAACCGACATCGCAACCCACTCGACAGCCTAGTCAACAACCAACAGGTCAGCCGAGCAGACAGCCGACATCGCAGCCTACTCGGCAACCAAGCAGACAACCGACTGGACAGCCGTCTCGAAGCCCATCTTTTGTACCATCAAGTCAGCCTACAACTATCCCTTCCAACCAGCCTTCAGCTGTACCTTCCAATCAACCCACTTCTTCCCCAAGCTGTTTACCGACGTCCCAACCTTCAAACCAGCCATCAGCCCAGCCATCAGCACTGCCAACTGATCAGCCGAGCGCCGTTCCAACCATTTCGCCAACATCACAACCTTCCAGCCTGCCCACAGCACAGCCATCGTCGCAGCCAACTAGGCAGCCGATGGGAGTACCTACTGGCCAGCCCTCGAGACAACCTACTTCTCAACCGTCGCGACAACCGTCCCGACAACCAACGGGACAACCGAGCAGACAACCCACCAATCAACCGACGCGTCAGCCAAGCAGACAGCCGACCTCGCAGCCCACTCGACAACCGATAGGGGTACCTACGGGGCAACCCTCGCGGCAGCCAACCTCGCAGCCAACGAGACAGCCGATGGGAGTACCTACTGGCCAGCCCTCGAGACAACCTACTTCTCAACCGTCGCGACAACCGTCCCGACAACCAACGGGACAGCCGAGCAGGCAACCCACCAATCAACCGACGCGTCAGCCAAGCAGACAGCCGACCTCGCAGCCTACTCGACAACCGATAGGGAGACCTACGGGGCAACCCTCGCGGCAGCCAACCTCGCAGCCTACCCGCCAACCCACCCGACAGCCTACCGGTCAACCATCACGTCAGCCAACTCAGCAACCAACGATGCAACCGTCGCGACAACCGACATCGCAACCCACTCGACAGCCAAGTCGACAGCCAACAGGTCAGCCGAGCAGACAGCCGACATCGCAGCCTACTCGGCAACCAAGTAGGCAACCGACTGGACAGCCGTCTAGAAGCCCATCGAATCAGCCGACGATGCAACCATCGCGGCAGCCAACCAGTCAACCGACACGTCAGCCAACTCGGCAACCAACGATGCAACCGTCGCGGCAACCGACATCGCAACCCACTCGACAGCCAAGTCGACAGCCAACAGGTCAGCCGAGCAGACAGCCGACATCGCAGCCTACTCGACAGCCAAGCAGACAACCGACTGGACAGCCGTCTAGAAGCCCGTCCAATCAGCCTACCCGCCAACCGTCGCGGCAGCCAACCAGTCAACCGACACGTCAGCCAACTCGGCAACCGACGTCACAGCCATCACGAAATCCATCATCACAGCCAACAACAGTGCCAACATCGCAACCTTCCGTTCAACCATCGGCACGACCTTCATCTCAACCATCTTCAGTTCCTTCTGATCAACCATCATCGCAGCCATCATCAAAACCTTCCGGCCAACCTTCTTCGGTTCCGTCTATGCAGCCATCATCACAGCCATCTGGACTACCGACTTCTCAACCATCTGGCCAGCCAAGCAGTCGCCCTTCCGCGCAACCTTCGTCGGTTCCAACAAGACAGCCATCCAGCCAGCCATCTTCAAAGCCATCCGCGCAGCCAACAAGTCAACCAACGCACCAACCAAGTGGCCAACCAAGTAGCCAACCTTCGAGACAACCGTCTTCACAACCAACGTCTTTGCCAACAGCGCAGCCCAGTTCCCAACCATCTGGTCAACCGTCGTCTCAGCCCTCTGGACAACCGACAGGCCGTCCATCAACTCAGCCGTCATCGAAACCGTCATCTCAACCTTCTTCTCAACCAACAAGCGTTCCAACCAGTCAGCCTTCAATGCAACCGTCGAGCCAACCCTCTGCTCAGCCTTCTGCGCAGCCTTCTGCTCAACCTTCTGGGCAACCAACCATGCAACCATCTAGACAGCCAACAGGTCAGCCATCTCGTCAGCCGACGAGACAGCCTACTGGTCAGCCATCTAGACAACCATCATCACAGCCGACACGACAACCGACTCGGCAACCGACTGGTCAACCATCAAGGCAGCCATCGTCGCAACCGTCTTCACTTCCGACGAATCCGACCAGTCAACCGTCCACACAGCCGACGACTGTTCCCACAAGACAACCTTCATCACAGCCGTCCAGAGCACCATCCATGCAACCTACTTCACAACCGTCTCGCAGACCAACAGGGCAACCGTCACGTCAACCGACGCGTCAACCAACTGGCCAGCCAACGCGCCAACCAACTGGACAACCTACGCGACAACCAACTCGCCAGCCCACTGGTCAACCATCTCGGCAACCTACTCAACAGCCAACCAGGCAACCGTCAAGGCAGCCCACTTCTCAACCCTCGAAGCAGCCTTCCACACAGCCGACATCTAATCCATCAGGTCAACCAAGTTCCCAACCAACCTCGTTGCCGACATGTCAGCCAACGTCACAGCCGAGTATGCAGCCGACTAGTCAGCCCAGTATGCAGCCTAGTGGACAGCCCAGTGGTCAACCAACATCCATGCCATCTGGTCAGCCCTCTCGTCAGCCTTCAAACCAGCCGACGAGTCAGCCGTCTACAAATCCTACCCGGCAGCCATCGTCCCAGCCAACAAGCGTACCCACGATGCAGCCTACTGGTCAACCGTCACGGCAACCCACTCAACAACCAACGCGCCAGCCATCGAGGCAACCAACAGGCCAGCCTTCTCGGCAGCCGACAAATCAACCAACTGGCCAACCGTCACGGCAGCCAACCAGTCAACCGACTCGCCAACCGTCGCGACAACCAACAGGTCAACCGTCAAGACAGCCAACCAGTCAACCAACTCGCCAACCTTCGAATCAACCCTCAACCCAACCATCGAAGTCTCCCACCACTCAACCTTCCAGACAACCTTCTGTCCAACCTTCAACACAACCGAGTTCATATCCTACGACGCAGCCGTCTGGACAACCATCCCGTCAGCCAACGTCGCAGCCAACGTTCCAACCATCAAATCAGCCGTCTGCACAACCAACTCGACAGCCAACACAACAACCCACTGGACAACCATCCAGGCAACCAACACAGCAGCCAACGAGGCAACCAAGCAATCAACCAACATCACAGCCATCACGCCAACCAACTCAGCAACCGACACGCCAGCCTTCGCGACAACCGACCAGCCAACCTTCCCGGCAGCCTTCCTCACAGCCGACTGGTCAGCCATCTAGGCAGCCTACTCAGCAGCCAACGGCCCAACCAAGTCGTCAACCAACTTCTCAACCAACTAGACAACCTTCTGATCAACCAACAACTGTCCCGACGGTCCAACCCACGAGTGCTCCAAGTTGTCAACCAAGCTCTCAACCAACGACCATTCCTTCTGGCCAACCGACTTCGATTCCGTCGAGTCAGCCGTCCACCGTACCATCTATGCAGCCTTCAGGTCAACCATCTGGTCAACCAACTGGTCAGCCATCGAGGCAACCAACTGGTCAACCGACACGGCAGCCTACGCGCCAACCAACTGGACAGCCTTCGAGACAACCAACTGGCCAGCCCACTGGGCAACCGTCACGACAGCCGACTTCTCAACCATCGCGCCAGCCTACTTCGCAGCCAACTGGTCAACCATCGCGCCAACCTACTTCACAACCTACCCGTCAACCTACCAATCAACCGAGTTCTCAACCTTCCCGACAGCCAACAGGACAACCTACCATGCAGCCTTCCCGCCAACCCACTTCCCAGCCAACTTCTCAGCCGTCGAGCCAACCTTCCTCTCAACCAAGTAGTCAACCTTCCACACAACCGACCAACAGACCATCTGGTCAGCCGTCCAGCCAACCATCTTCTCAACCATCGTCAGAACCAAGTCTACAACCGTCTTCTCAACCAACTTCTGACCCGACTGCACAACCAAGTATGCAACCTAGTGTACAACCGACGTCTCAGCCAACTGGGCAACCGTCAACGCAACCAAGTGGGGCACCATCGTCGCAACCATCGCGCCAACCAACAAACCAACCAACCGGCCAACCATCACGCCAGCCAACCAGTCAACCCACTCGCCAACCGACTCGACAACCAACAGGGCAACCATCATGCCAGCCAACCAGTCAACCCACGCGCCAACCGACTCGACAACCAACAGGGCAACCATCCAGGCAGCCGTCCAGACAACCTACGGCCCAGCCATCGCGGAAGCCATCGTCTCAACCCTCAACCCAACCGTCGTCTCAGCCAACGAATTTCCCATCAACTCAACCGTCCTCACAACCGACGAACAAGCCATCTTCTCAACCCACAACACAGCCTACCAATCAGCCAACAGCAGATCCAACTGGTCAACCTTCAAGCCAACCGAGCAGACAACCGTCGGACACTCCAACGACGCAACCATCTTCGCAGCCGTCAGCTCAACCATCATCACAACCTACGTCACTGCCATCTTCTCAACCATCGGCGCAGCCATCGATACAGCCGACAGGTATACCGACGGGGCAGCCTACAAATCAACCATCGAGTCAACCCACAGGCCAGCCGTCTTCTCAGCCGACAGGGCAACCTTCTCGTCAGCCGACGTTGCAACCGACGGGTCAACCGTCACGTCAACCGACAGGGCAGCCAACTCGTCAGCCAACACGGCAGCCAACGGGGCAACCATCTCGACAACCAACTGGCCAGCCTACAGGCCAGCCTTCACGACAGCCTACCGGGCAACCAAGTCGCCAACCAACGTCACAACCGACATCGCAGCCATCCCGACAACCTTCGAGTCAGCCATCAACCCAACCTTCCTCTCAGCCCAGTGCCCAACCTTCTTGTCAGCCGTCTTCTCAACCAACGTCAGGCCCATCTGGACAGCCGTCTTCACAACCTTCGGGACAGCCGTCAACTCAACCAAGTTGTCAGCCGTCTTCGCAACCTACGTCTGTGCCAACAGCTCAACCATCCTCGCAGCCATCTAACCAGCCGACAGCGCAGCCGTCAAGACAACCATCATCAATCCCAACGACACAGCCATCTTCCCAGCCATCTGCTCAGCCAACAAACATTCCTTCATCGCAACCCTCAGGGCAACCCAGCCAGCAGCCATCGTCACAGCCTTCAACACAACCGACTGGTCATCCTACTGGGCAACCCAGCGGAAAGCCTACTTCTCAGCCGTCTCGACAACCAACCTCTCGTCCTACTGCCCAGCCATCAGCTCAACCAACCTGCCAACCTACGGTGCAGCCAAGTTCATGCCCATCGGGGCAGCCCTCTCGACAACCAACGTCACAGCCTTCCAGCCAACCGACAGCTCAGCCTTCCCATCAACCCACCTCTCAACCCACATCCGTGCCAACTGGTCAACCAACTGGACAACCTACACAGCAACCAACGTCAAAACCATCGTCACAGCCTACGTTGAGTCCTACTGCGCAACCTTCGCGACAGCCAACGATGTCACCTTCAGCACAACCGACAGCGATTCCGTCGGCACAACCGTCTCGACAACCGACTTCTCAGCCAACGTCACAGCCAACTGGAGTGCCGTCAGGGCAACCAACGTGTCAGCCGACTGCTCAACCGACGTCACGACCATCAACGCAGCCCACAACTCAACCTTCGTCTCGACCGACGTGTCAACCCAGCGCACAACCCACCGCGAAGCCGTCGGCGCAGCCCAGCAGTCAGCCAACCAGTTTACCATCTCAACAACCAACATCGCAACCATCTGTGCAACCTACACAACAGCCAAGTTCTCAGCCTTCGAATCGACCTTCCTCGCGGCCTACCAGCCAACCGTCGTCCCAACCGACGGTTCAGCCGTCGTGCCAACCAAGTAGTCAACCTAGTTGTCAACCGACTGTGGTCCCTTCAACTCAGCCTTCAGCTCAGCCCACCGCTCAACCTTCTGGTCAGCCATCTTCGCAACCTACGACTGAACCCAGTTCGATTCCATCGGGACAACCTTCGTCACAGCCAACCTCTAAACCATCATCCCAACCATCTCTTCAGCCTTCGGTTCAGCCAACTAGCCAGCCATCTTCTGTCCCTTCGAGCCAGCCGTCTGCTCAGCCATCTGGTCAACCATCCAGTCAACCATCTGGGCAGCCGTCTTCGCAACCCACGAGACAACCCACTTCACAACCATCATCACAGCCTTCGTCATGCCCCACTGGTCAACCATCTGGTCAGCCATCCGCGGTACCGACGGCACAACCCTCACAACAACCGACAAATCAGCCAACTGGAAAACCGTCTGCACAACCGACGGACCAACCATCGCGACAACCTACGTCGCAACCGACTAGCCGGCCAACTTCTCAACCGACTTCTCAACCATCTCGTCAACCGAGTCAACAGCCGACATCTCAACCGACTACTCAGCCTTCATCGCAACCGACCGGCCATCCTTCTCGCCAACCCTCGGCACAACCGTCTGTACAACCGTCCAGTCAGCCGACCTCAACACCGTCGACCCAACCAACCGAACAACCTTCATCTCGACCATCTGCACAACCAACTACACAACCATCCATGCAGCCTTCTGCCATTCCATCAGGACAGCCAACGAATCAACCTTCTAACTGTCCCTCCAGTCAACCGAGTGGCGTACCCACTGGACAACCAAGTGTGCAGCCCTCTTCACAGCCCACTCGGCAACCATCTCGTCAACCGACAAGTCAACCTTCTCGACAACCGACAGGTCAACCTTCTCGACAACCGACGAGGCAGCCAACCGGTCAACCTTCGCGACAACCCACATCGCAGCCTACTCGTCAGCCCTCTCGACAACCTTCCAGCCAGCCGAGTTCGCAACCAACAAATCCAACGGGACAGCCGTCTACGCAACCGTCGTCGCAGCCGTCTACACAGCCTACCACGCAACCGTCGATGCAACCTTCATCGCGGCCAAGTGGTCAACCGAGTGGCCAACCCAGTTCTCAACCGAGTTCACAGCCTTCCTCACAGCCAACTGCACTCCCCACCGGCCAACCCTCCTCGCAACCGTCAGGTTTCCCGACATCTCAACCAAGTTCACGACCAACGATGCAACCATCGTCTCAACCATCGTCTCAACCATCCTCCCAACCAACGGGACAGCCGTCCAGACAGCCCACCAGTCAACCATCGACACAACCGACGTCAGTGCCCTCGGGACAGCCAACGTTCCGTCCCACGACGAGTAAACCAACCTCGACTCCAACCAGTTCTCCCAGTAAATTCCCCACGACGAGTAGTCCATCATCCAGAGGCGAAACGATCAAGCCATCCAGACAACCCACGAGTCAACCATCGATCAATCCCACGGGATACGTGCGACAAGCGTCGTATCGGCGATACCGTCGACTCGTGCAAACGAATTCCAAGTCAAGTTACAACCGCGTCTTCGGTAGTTTCTACTACAAAGGTCGCACTGTGGGTGCCACGTCTACGGAGGGGCAATGTCCCGCCTGGAAGACCTTCCTGACCGCTGACGTGGACTTGCCCTTCCGTCAATTGGAGTACACGACCATTACCTTGACGACGCTGACCGATGATTTCTCTGGTAGCGGTGTGAAAGAGAACAATGCCACGTGCAACGATGCGCGGTATGTGCCGGATCTCTTGCGCAGTTTGGTCACGGGTACGACGTACCAAGCGAATTGTGGCCTGCACAATTGGCGTGTCTATCAATGCAATGAGGCGACGTATATGTGTGTGAACTGCAAGGTGAATTGCATCAATACCGAGAGTTGCCCCGGTCAAAGTCGAAACGTCAATCCCTGTTACGCAAATTGTCAACGGAAGATCGCGGCGGGATCGATTGTGACGTTGACGTATGCGGAGAAACAGCTGTATCCCAGTATCGATGGCTTGGCAGTGCAAGCCACTACATCGACCACGGTGACGGTCGCAGCGAACTTGTCCTCGGCCGGTTACTTGTTCTGCGTGGCGAAAGTGACACAAAGCTATCAAAGCAGCCTGTTGTCGACCTCCGATATCTACGGATCGTCGGCGTTCGCGATGAATGTTCTGAATGGCAGTGCGGTTGTCTCCGTCCAGGTGTCTAACTTGTACGCGGACACGAATTACACGGTGGTCTGTGGCTCGTCGAGCTTTCAACAAGATATCATGCCCCTGACGGAAGCGATCGGCCACAGGGTGGTCGCCAAGACGCGTTGTTGCCGTACGATTGTGCCTCTTCAATTTGCGTCGTCGATCTTTGTGTACACGGCCACCTCGACCAATTTACAAACGTTTATGTTGGGCTTGAATGCCCCTCCGCTGTCCGGGCAACGTGTACGCATGACGGTGAGTTTGAACCCCGTGACCTGCGCCGGACAAGCATCGATCCCTGCGAATGCGGCTTCTTCCTACGTGGTGCTGCCATCGACGTTTGTCTTTGACAGTTCCAGCATCGACATGACGGCCTCGTTTTTCATTCAAAGCACCATCGCGGCTTGTTATGAAATCAATGCCACGGCGCGTGGGTATACATCGCCATCGAACTTGACCGTTGCCGTTCGTAGTGTACGATTGACGCCCTCTCCACCGGTCTTGTCGTCCGCCGTGTTGTCGAACACGGGCAATTCGATGCTGGTGACCTTTGAAACGGCCTCGAATTTGGGACAAGGCGTCATCGTCGGTGTCTTTGGCCGCTTTGGGTGTCAACACATTTTGTCCTTCGCGGGGAACAGCGCGTTCACCTGTTATTGGGCATCGAATCAACGGTTGATTGCCATGCCAAATGCCGGTCAACGCCAACTCTCGGTTGGACAAACGGTGACCCTACGGAGCAATGTACTACGCGCGGCGTGTGTTTCGACCAACGCGGTATGCTCGACCTATGCCTTTGCCGCCAGTCAAAACGTGACGGTGCAAGCGCCGGTCACGCCATCGCGCCCTCAAGTGATTCTGTTGGCGTCCTCGGTGAAAATGGAATGCGACGATTTGATCTTGGATACGACGGCGTCGTTGGATGCGAATGGGCAACCCTGGTCGACCGTGCAATGGACGGTTTCCTCGACATCTCGCTTTCAGAACGTCTCCGAGGTCGTCGAGGAATATTTGAATACCCATGCCAATGCCACGTCGACGTCGACGGTCATCGTATTGCCGTCGTATTTGTTTCAGTCCTCCACGACGTACACCATTTCGTTGGTGCTGACGAATGTCTTTGGCCTGTCCGGCATCGGCACGGTACAAGTCTTCGTGGCGCCTCGAACGATCCCACAAGTGCGCGTCTATGGCGCGTCGTTGATTTATTATCGATGGCAAACCGTCACTATGTACGCTATGGCCGCTTTCCCCAGTTGTTCCACGTTGTCCAATCAAACGATGCGTTACGGATGGACCGTGTACGATGGCATCTTCCCCGTGACCACGTTGGCCTCGTCGTCCAACGATCCTCGTCACTTTGTCCTCGACGCATATTCGTTGACGCCGGGAAGAAACTACACCGTCAAGGTCCTCGCGTCCGCTCAGAATCCCGTGACCAATTTCACGGTCTTTGGTACGGCAGCGTTCACCTTTCTGGTCGGCCGATCCTCGGTCGCGGCGGTGATCACCGGTGGTTCGGAACGCACCATCTCGGTGAATCAAAGCGTCACGTTGGATGCATCGACGAGCTATGACCTGGATTACCCCAGTCAAACGAGTACGTTGACGTACCTCTGGTCGTGTCTGATGACGTTGCCCAATCGCGGATCGAGTTGCGGTGGCTTTGCATCGTCCCAAACGTCGAGTTCGGTCGTGTTGCATGGTTCTCGGTTGGGCGCCGGCACGTACAATGTCACGGTGCGGGTGACGAATCAAAACCGTTCGTCATCGTCGACGTCCGTGTTGTTGACGGTGGTGTCGAGGGCGGTGCCCATCGTGACCATTCCGACTACCCAACGGGTCTTCAACCGCGTGGGAGTCATCGTCCTGGCGGGACAAATCGCGGTGTGGAATGCCACCAGCGCGGTGGCCACTTGGTCCTCGTCCAGCTTCGGAACGACGGGTTTGAAGGCTCCGTATGCCATAACGACGTTGAATACGACGTTGGGGTATGGAATCAAGTCCTTCCAACTGGGTCTCAACGCCGATTTGCTCACCGCCGGTGCGACCTACGCGTTTACCTTGACCGGGCAGCATGCGAACAGTGGCACGTCCTCTCGTGCCACGGTGAGCATTCGTATCAATGCGGCACCGTCCGGTGGTCAATTGACCTCGTCGCCCACGACCGGTACCGCATTGACGACGGTGTATACGCTGTCGACCACCGGTTGGATCGACGAAGACTTGCCCCTGAGCTACGCCATCTCGTATTACGTCCAAGAGACCGCCCGCCAGGTGCAACTGCGGGCGGCCAATCAAGTACCCTACGCCGATGTCTATTTGCCGCAGGGCTTGGAGACGTTGAATTACCTCGTCACGTGTGTCGTGACCGCGTATGACACCTACAGCGGTGCCAGCAATGCCACGGTGAGTGTGGACGTCCAACCGTTGGCCCTGACGACGTCGGTGATCAGCGCCGCGATCACGACGTTGCAGCGGGCGATCGTCAGTCAAAATGCGCAGACATCGATGCAAGTGATCAACGTCCTGGGCACCAGTGCGACGACGGTGGCCTGTGAGGTGACGACCGCGTGTGCATCGTTGTTCCGCTACGAATGCAACCAGGTGCCCAATCGATGTGGAGACTGTCTGCCGGGGTACGTGGGTATCGATGGGTCCGACAATTCGTTGTGTTGGACCGCCACCACCGCGACGACGAAGAAGGCCATCGGTGCCACGTGTACCCGGAACACGGACTGTTTGACGTCGTTGTGTACCTCGGGCGCGTGTGTCTCGGCCCGTCGCACGTGTCCCAACAGTTGTGCGAGTCATGGTACCTGTGTCTATGAACAATACGGCGAGATCGTGGCCTCCGCCTGTGCGGCCAGTGATGTCACCTGCAAGGCGACCTGTGTCTGTGCGAGTGGGTTCTATGGTCAAGATTGTTCGATGACGCAGACGCAATACGCGATGAAACGGTCGGTGGTCACGTCGCTGTGTACGGCGTTGCAGTCCAGTCAATCGGCGCAAGATCTGTCGGCGAAATCCATTCATTCCGTCGCGACGTCGCTGTTGACGTTGCTGACGGATCAAACGCTGGTCTCGGGCTCGGCCTTGACCGTCTGCACGGCGACGTTGACCGAGCTGGTCTTGACGGATCCGTCGCTGCTCTGTGCGGACAACAGCGCATACACTACGGTGTTGGATGCGTTGTCGGCCATTGCCGAGCGAGCCAATGCGAATGGGACGTTGGTCCGTGTGAATGAAGCGCTCTTGGCCGTGACGACGACGTGTCAATCGACGTTTGCCGTCGGACAAACGCCGTTGTCGACGTTGACCGCCAACATTCGCATCACCTCGATGCTTCTCGATCCATCGACCACGCCGCAGACCATTGACAGTGCCTCGTCGACCTTCGAACAGCTGAACAACGTCGTCGTCGGCGGTGTCGGCGTCGCACTCGCCGATACCAGCGCCGTGACCGACCCATCCGTGGGCCTGTCGATCATTCAATTCAACAACAACCCGTATTCCTTCGTCTCTAATGCCACCGCGTTGCTCTTTCAAGCGTCGCTCTATGGGGAAGAGGACGACACGAATGGCGACGAGGAGACACGTCGTCGCGTCCGGTATCGGCATCGTCGTCGGTTGCAGTCGTCGGGGTCGTCGTCGTCGGCGTTGTCCAACGTCAGTGTCACGGTGAACGTGACGGTACAAAACACCAGCCCCATCAGTTACCGTGTCTTGGAGCCCTCTACCATTCTCGTACGGTGTTTGAATCGCACAGAGACGGGCTACTGGATGAACGTCACGTGTCCCGATGGACGATTCGTCGATTTGCACTGTCCGCCGCGTACGAAAGGTGTGCACAACGTCACCTGCGTGGGGCACACGATCCAGCCGCAGTGCTTGACCACGTCCACCACGAACGACGACCTCCTTGCGTCCTCGCTCTGTCGCGTAGCGTCGTATACCTCGCTGGCGACGACGTGTACCTGTCGTGGTGCCATCGGTGCGCTGACGGGGCTGCAATACGCGAGTCGATACATGGAAATCAAGACCCGTTTCGCCCGGAGCTTCACCGTGATTCCGCAGCTGTTCTCCTCGTCGAGCACCCGCGTCGCGACGTACACCGTCGCGTCGTTGTTGGGCGCCCTGTTGCTCTTGTTGGTGGTCGTGATTCGCTTCGCGGCGACGCAGCAGACGCGGAAGAAGAAAGTCTTCGTCGCGGCGCCCATCGCGAAGGACGAATTCGAACCCGATTGGGACGGGACGATGATGATGCTGGGCACGCAGCGACGCTTGATCCGCGACGCGTTTCTGCAGCTGCTGCCCCGCGAGTTGAGTGGCATGTGGGAGACGTGGCAGGATTTGTGGTGGCAACGCTTGATCATCGAGCACTCGTGGCTGTGCATCCTCGTGCCCGACAGTTGGCGGAGGGCGAAAGTCGTCGTGCATGCGGCCTCCACTCGTCCTCCCCGCCGCCGCCACCGCCACCGTCGTGGCAGTGGTGGTCGTATTGGGGAGGACCACAGCTACGACGAGGATACCGATGGCGGCGATGCGTCGGGTCGCCACCTGTCGTCGTCACGTCGTATGCGGACGTACGTCGGTGAGCCGACGACGGACGAGTACAACTTGGGCTACGGGTGGAAGCTGATCTACGTCAGCGGCCGGTTGTTGTGCATTCTCTTCTTGGCGACGGTCTTTGCGCATTTCTTCTTTCGAGACGACGGCCAATGCGACGCGATCGACCAGGAAGACGCGTGTGTCCAGACACGGTCGTACTACGACGTCTTCACGAAGTGTTCGTGGGTGGCGGCGCATGAGTCGTGTGTCTACCGTGCGCCGCGGGTGAGTACGGTGTTTCTGTTGACGGTGACGGTCTTCATCGTGTTGTTTACCAATTGGATGAGCTGGTTCCTGTTCGCGTGGATGCTGTCGATCCAGCAGTTGATTGATCGGTGGGTACCCCCCACGGCGATGGCCCACGGTGGTGGTGTCGGTGGTGGTGTCGGTGGTGGTGGTGGTGGAGGGAAAGGGTCGGGAGCCTCCGCGGTCGGTGGTCCTGCCGCCGTGATGGGGCAGGGGAGTCATCTGTTGGACGACGTGTCGCAGTACAAGTCCCACGCGGGCGGTGGCGTCGGTGGTACCGGCGGCCGTTCGGTGGTAGGCAAAGTCGCGTCGGTGGTGCTGGGTGGCCACGAAGACGTCGAGATCGTCCACGTGCAGCCGACCAAGTCCACGTGGTATTACAAGCACGCGCAATCGAACCAATTGCAAGACATCCATGGCCTGTATTCCACGAACGACAGCGTGGTCTCGCATGACGATTCGTACGTGAAGACGACGGGTCTGTTGCAATACGTACGCGACGTGCTCGAGATCGATGACCGTGTGACGCTGTGGGACTGGCTCACCGGACGACGCCACAGCGGTCCGACGGCGGGGCGCAAATACCGCACGCACCCTCTCCCCGCCGAACTGGCGAGTCGTTCAGCGGACTCGCCGCACCAATCGGGGGCGCTGCAGGTGCAGAGCATTCAACAAACGTATTCGACGGCGTCGCATTGGGAAGATCCGCCCATCGATATCATGACGAAACCCGTCGCGTCGGCGTTCAAACAGAAACAACAACGCCCGTCGCGTCGCCCGGTGGAATCGTCGTTGCTGCAGGCCGCCCAGGCCGCGCAGCAGCATCAACATCACCGCGGTGGACGTCGTCAGAGCTACGATGGCGGCGTCTCCTTCGCCGCCGACGAGGACGACGACGTCACTCCCCCGGGGGACGCCATTGTCAACGAATTCGAACAGCTGCAAACGTGGCGTACGAAGCTGTGGCGGGCCGCGCGCATCACAAAGGCCCAACGGCTCATGGACGTCGCCTCGGTCGACGAAGAAGTCAGCGCCTTGTTGGCGTTCATTCAACACGAAGACGCGCGTCGGTTGTTCTCCCGCGTGATGGAGTACAAAGGCCTCTTGGACATCCCCACGATGCCCATCAAATACGACCGCATCGGCAAAGACTACCACTTGGACACCCTGCGGCATCACGTCGAAAACAGCCGCGCCATGGCCCTGCAGACCTCGTATCGGCTACAGTTCTTCCCCACCGTCGCCGAACAAGAACGGTACCTCCTGTCGATGTTCGTCTGGCACCTGTTGCCAGACCATTTGCAGGGGATCTTCCATCAGTTCCTCATGGACAACCGCAACCGTGTCAACGTCCAGAACCGCTTCTCCCCCGTCCAAGACCCCACCGAACATCCGTACGCCTGGCCGGTGTTACGCACGTGGTTCCTCGAGACGATTGGGCCGTGGGTCTCGATGGGTTGTCTGTGTTGTTACTTTGCGTTGTTCGCCTTTGGGACGGTGTATCTCGGACAGCAGAGTTTGGTGGTGGACAACGTCCGGCTGTGGGGTTTCCTGTGCTTGGCCGGCTGTGTGGAAGTCTTCGTCCTCCACGAACCGGTGTACATCCTGCTCCATTCGGTCGGGGTGAAGTTCTTGCTGTTGAGTGCGCAGCTGCAAGCGCTGTTGCATCACCTGGCGAGTCGGGGCCGGTTGGTGTTCACGCGGGCGAACACGGGCAACCATGGCTTCATGCGCAACGCCAATTGCAAGGTGCAGCATCTGAACCCCGCGTGTCGCTGTGCCCGGTTCTCGCACTTTGCGGCGTTGCCCGTGGCGCGGTTGTTGTTGGGCATGAACGATACCGACGTGCGGTACCCGTTGTTGCCCCATGAAGAGGCCGGGGGCCAGGTGTATCCGCATCCCGCGTGGCAACGGCTGCAAGAGGTGTGGTGTACGTGGGCGTTTGGCGTGCCGTGGGTGTCGTACACGGGGACGATGTTCCTGGCGGAGCTGTACACGTTGTTGCTCGTCCAGGCGATGGTCTTTGGCACGTATTATCTCGTGACGCGCGTGTTGGAAGACGCGGCCTATGCGGAGCGGTATTATTACTATCCGTTGGTGGTGACGGTGCTCTTCTTTGGGGCGTGGGTGCTGACGGCGTTGTGGCCCTGTGTCCGGCGCACGGTGCATCGATGGTGGTACGGTGGCCATTTGGTGGTCCCGGGGGGTGCACGCAATGTGACCGTGTACGACGTCGACGCGGACGAGGCCCACGCGGCGGCGGCGGCGACAGCGGCGACGGTGTCACGAACGGGCACTGGCGACGAAGGAGACAGCGCCTACGGCGACGACGAGGGCAAAGACGACGACGAATACCGCGACGTCTTCCCCGGCGGCGATGTCTTCGGCGCCTCGACCGTTTCGTCGTGGGGCGCGGTCGATGGGCCACGCCGCGGCAGTGGCAGTGGCAGCAGCGGGGGCGTGATGCGTTTCACGGGTTCGATGCTGTCGGCGGCCGCCGGTGACGCCGCGTCTCGTCGTCGATCGTTCTCCTGGTCGCATTATTCGCCGCCGCGTCGGAAGCCGTCCTCCGCGACGGCTGCCTCGGGGCCGTCGTCGTCCGCACAGCACCGTCCATCGACAGGCGGCGGCGGCGGCGGCGGCGGCGGCGGCGGCTACAGCGACGACAGCAAAGCGTCGACATTTTCGCCCGCGGGCAGTGTCGACGGCGCGGCAACGATGTCTCCGCGTCAGTTGTTCGCTCGGACGGGGGAGAGCCTGCCCTCTTGGCACCAGCAACAGCAACAGCAACAGCAACAGGGATTCCGACCCATCTCCGGTGGCGTAGGCGACGGTCTCGGCTGGACCCGTCCCACGCCCATGCGACCGTTGGTCGGCACCGGCCAGACGTTGTATACGCCATCGATCACGTCGATGCATTCGCTGGCGGTGCCGGGCGGTGGCGGGCTCCACGGCGGCGGTGGGTCGATGGCGGCCTCGACGGTGTCGTCGTCGGCGGCGATGCCCGCGGCGGGGTACGGCGGTGGTAGCACATCGAGTTCTCCGCCGGGCCATCTCGGGGGCCACCCCCACGCGATGATGGGACACGGTACGGCGGCGGCGGCGGTGGCGGCGGGTGCCGTCGAGGTCTTGCAGCCGCCGCCCGTGGCCCAGACGATCTTTGGCCCGCGGCCGCGCAGTCATTCCTCCTCCGCCGCCGCGCTCGAGGCGCCCTCCATCCCCGACGCCCCGCAGCCCTTCGACCCGTACAACCCCGCGCACCATTCGTTCTTCCACAACCCACGGTACAACGCCGCTGGCGCCGCGGCCGCCTCGGAGCTGCTGTCCGCACAGCAGGCGCCGGGGGGTTACGTGCCGTACCGCCACCGCCGGCGTCCCAGCCACGAGAGCCACCAGTCGCATCCCTCGCGGCCCCCGTCGTCGCAGCAGGCGGGCGCCTCCTCCTCCCAGCCGCCCACCCAGCACCAGCAGCACCAGCAGCACCAGCAGCACCAGCAACAGGCGATGGCCTCGGGCCCCGGGGCCCACGTCCACGTCGAGCGAATGCGGTTGAATCAACAGCCACCGTCGATTCCCCTGTTGCCCATCGGACGTGCGCACTCGTCGTCGTCGGCGGTGGCGGTGACGGCGGCGGCCCCGGCGCAGCCCGCGCGGCAGTACGAACACGCGCCTTACGGCACCGCCACGGCCGACGTCGATGAAGACGACTTGTACAGCGTCGCCATCGCGTCGGTCTTGCACAGCATCGACCGCGAGGGAGAACAGCGTCGACCGCGACGCGCGGCGACCGCCGCCCCGGCCTCGCGCCATCGCCGGGGCCACACCGCCGCCGGGTCCCATCAAATGTCGCAGACCGCGGCCCATCACCAACCGCCGCAGAACCAGAACCAGCAGCAGCATCAACACGGTGGCGCACGGCATCCGCGCAGCGCAGGCGCGGCCTTGGGCAGTGGCGGTGGTAGCAGTGGCCATCGCGAGCATCGCAGCCGCCACGGGTCGGTGTACCAGAACCGCATCAACAACCGCATCGGCTACCGTCGGTCGCGCCAGGAGATTCTGTCGCGCTCGGCGCGTCGCCGTGCGCAGCAGCAACAACGATCCGGCCGCGGCGGGGAGCCGCCCTCGGAGCGGTCCGAGGATGGCAGTGCGTACTACTACAGCGACGACGGCGACGGCGACGACGACTACGACGGCCACGACACCGCCAGCGACTACGACGACGGCGGCGGCGACACGGGCACGTTCGTCAGCGAAGCGTCGTCACGGCCCCGCCACCCCGTCTACCTCTAAACCGGACTGGCGTTGCCGTTGGCGTTGCATCCATCGCACCACAACCATCGCCCCCCATCGCACCCATCGCACCCATCGCATCCAGCACACTGCACACGTGAGAGTGTGTTCTTCTTCTACGTTTCTCCACCATCGCTCATTCATTTCTCCTCTCCCTCCCCCCGCTCCTCCTCCTCCCCGTCTCATTGGACGTGCGTGATGTGGGTGGTTGGGTATTCCTTTGCGAACCTGTTTCCCGTGAGTGTTTGTCCATGGCGGGACGGCTCTCACCTCTCTCTATCTGGCAGCAGTGTTCACATTGCCTGCTGCTCGAGGGGGTGCGTGCAGCTACACTGTCGTTCAATGCCACCACAAGAAAAGCCACAAAAACAAGAAAAACAAGAAAAACAAGAAAAACAAGAAAAAACGACAAAAAAAAAGAACAAAGCAAATTACAAGAAAAAATACGATTAAAACTATATTAAAACAAAACGAAGAACAAAAAAAGCGCAAGAGCAGCAATCGTTCCCAGTTAAGAGCCGTTCTGATGGTTCTCAGTTGGCACGTTGGGGACGCATTCCCCCGCCCCCCCATATGAATTGAACTTTTTGACTTATACATATGTATCCACTGGTACTTCCAACAATTATCCGATTCCTTCTTAATTATTTCTCGATTTTGGTGGTATCTTATGGCAACCTGTCGGGATCCTTGTCGCATCTTTGTTATGGGTATGGATGGGTACAGGGACGACAGCAGTGAAAAGATACCAAAGACCGCAAATCCCAGTTATTGGGCGGAAATATCCGGAATAGCGAGAAAATGGCCTGCGTGCAGCGGTCGCAGCGGCAGTTTCACTGTGACCACCGCACCGCTGCTGGCGGTTGCACCGTCGGTGGTATCGCCGAATGAATCATCATCGATCCTGAACTGATTGTTCATCGATCTCACCACCTAGAGGACAAGTGATCCCATCAAGATTTGCATAGAGTTTGTTATCGATCATCCACCGTGGTGCATCGGTGTCCGTAGCGACAGAGTGGTGATTGCCGTGGATTGATAGCAGAGGCGCAACACTGTAACAACGCCAATGGCCGAAATATCATCGTCCAGCGGAGGAAATGAGCCTCAAAGTTGGGCCGATATGGTCCGTTCTATTGATAAAGAACGAAAGCAGCTACCGTGGGACCCTGCAACCACTCAACCAGTGCAACGTGTGAGCAATTATGTGGTACGTTATGCCCTGCCTCCTCTCTCAGTTGTCCTGTACTCACCTTTTCTTGATGTTCCGATAGCGCAAGCGCCAAGAACGTGAATTCGATCCCGTGGCTATGAAGTTCCGTAACCCCGACAAAGAGACACAGATTGAAATGCAGCGCACGGCGCAATTAGACTCGCGCATTCAACGCGTATCCGACTTGAAACAAAAGACATTCAACATCATCAGTCACGAGGGCCCACCGAGACGTATCGATTCGTTGCCCTCCCTCACACGTGATCATTCCGCGCAGCGACCCTACCATATGCTGTCCAACATGCCCAAACCGTTGCATCACGATGCACCGACCATTTACGACGAAAACTTCTCGTTGACCGTCTACAAACAAACGATTGTCCCCCGAGCAATCACGACAACGGGCAATCGGCGTGAATTCAACATCGTGAGCAATGATTTCTTCGAAAACCCCGTCGAAAAGAAACGCGAAGAGTTCGAGAAGCTGAAGACGCACGTGTTGAACAAATACTGGCAAACCCACGACTTCGACATCGTCAAGGGCCGTTATTATTCCCCTGAGAAGGAAGAACGGTATCAACATCAACGACGCGTCATGGAAGAAGTACAAGGGCGTGCCATGGAGTCCATTTTGCCGCCGGGGGTCGAGTACGCCGACGGTCACTCGTACAACATCTTGACGCACGAGATCTACGACGACAGTCGCTTGCAAGCGGCGACGACCATGGAACAACGGCAATTGAATCGGATGAAGACACGTCAAGTCGAAGCAGCGCAACGAGACGCAGGAGAGAAGGTCTTTGAGGCTCACGAAACACGTCGCATGGCGCGTATCTCGCGACAGAAATACGATTCCGCGTTGGACAGTGGATTCAATCCGATTACCAACGAAAAGGTCTCTACGAACCGTCCGCTACCTTTGCCAGAACGACCACCTACCATGTGGGCACGTATAACTATGCAGCCAGCAGCATCGTCGTCGTCGGCTGCGTCTCCGGCGCACGGCGAGTTCGATCATAGTCGTATCCCCACGGCGAATGGTCCGCCGAAGACGGCCGGTGCAGCCACCGGTCGAGATGGCGTGATCAGTGGTGTGATCAGTGGTGGTCGTTTCCGGGATTTATCCGGTGCGACGAATCGTGCACCCCATCCATTGCCATCGCCGTCTCCGCAGCCGCAGACGAATCAACTGCCGTCGTCGTCGCGGGGAAACCTGAATAGTCATAGCCACAACAACCAGCAACAGCAGCAACAGCAGAATCACCATCAACCATCAAACAGTCGGCAACAGACGGCGAAGATCCCCAGTCTCGACATGTCTCGTGCGGAGTTCGGAGAGCCGGTGGTCTACCAAGAGCCCGGTCACAAGGCGCCACCTGGAGCGTCGGTGGCGATGGTGCGTACGGGTGGTCTCTCATCGTATCGATGAGTACTCCCCAGTGGTGGTGGTCATTGTCCCTCTCTCTCTTTCTCTGTCTCTCTGTGTGTGATTCAATCCGAAGCGTTGTTTTGATCGGTCGTTCGGCGTCGCGGAATATGTGTACTGAGGATATGTAATTCGTCATTTTGCGCCATTAGTGTCCGCATCAGCCAATCGCCATTCCCTGCGTCAACTGTTCATAATGGGTTCTTGTGACAATCATCGCAGAAATGGTGTAGGTATACAGGTGACCGCTCTGCGGTGCACCTGCGGAGAGGTCCAGGTGTGAGGGCACCAAAATCGAAACGCTTCTTCTTCGAAAACGAACGACCATAAAACTCCGCGGAGGGCAAGAGTTCGGCATCATGTAGGCAGTCATCCTGTACGTTGAACCATCGAGTGAAAATTTCAGTGGCGGCCAGCGGCAGCGTCGCACCAAAGATTCTCGTTACGCCGTGACGGCAAATCATCGGATATGTGTCCGTAATGATCGTTGAGCAATACCCCCTAGGACATAGGAATATAACCTTTGGTTATTGGCATTTGACGTTGGGCTTTGACAACCTACAACAGCATGGCACCATCCAAATCGAGCAACCCAAAGGATCTTGTCACCGGTGGTGTGCTGCAATGCATTGAAGCCATTACCTTGGGCTTGCCCTTTGAAGTATGGAAGACTCACATGGGTACGTATCGTAGCCAAGGAACGATGGAGGCTTTCCGCAATATCTATCAAAAGGGTGGTGTTGCTGCCTTCTGGCGCGGATGGCAGCCGAAGATGGTGGAATCTTTCATGAAAGGAGGTATCTTGCTCTTCTCGAAGGAATGGGCGATGAAGACCGCTCGTGGTTTGGGTATGAACGATGGTCCGTCTGGTTTGATTGGTGGATTCTTTGGAGGAGTCGCACAAGTGACCATTATGGGCCCGTGCACGTTCTTGGTGACGGCCGCGGTGACGGGAGACGGTAAAGTTTCCACGCTGGAAAAGGCCAAAACTACTTGGCAATCTCGTGGCATCTCTGGTTTCTATCAGGGTGGAACTGCGTTGGTTTTGAGACAGGGTAAGTGCTGTAGATATAGGCATTGACACTGTTCACGTGTTCACTTCGCATCATTCATTTGTGCTTCACACAGGAAGCAACTGGGCTTCTCGCCAGGGTTTCACGGATTTCATCCGTGATTTGTTGAAGAGCCGTCACGTTGGAAAAGACGAGTCGACGAAGAATGTCAAGTTGTCGGTCGCGGAGGAAGCGCTGTCGGGTATCATCGGTGGCGCGTTGTCCACTTGGAATCAACCGTTTGAAGTGGCACGTATTGAAGCACAAGCAGCAGCGGCAAAGGGATTGCCATCTCGATCATTTGTACAAACGGTTGGTGCAATTGTGAAGGAGAACGGTGTCCCCGGCTTGTTCCAAGGTGTGCTTCCGCGCATGGGCCTGTGTATCTACCAGACATTGTTTTTAGTCACCATTCCTTATCTCCTGAAGCCTTACGGTTTCTAAACCCACTTGTTTATCATCATTTTCCAATTCCCAACTATAGTCATTGGCTCCACACCTCATCTGCGTTG